>LOJH01019088.1:0-11958 GCA_001685095.1 Ellobius talpinus | reverse complement strand
GACGTGGGGGGGCAGGGAACGGAGTGGGACCCAGGGTGCTCACCCTCCAGCACTGGGTTTGACTGCAGTAGCTGCTCCTTCACTACGTTCACCTGCTCTCCTTTTCCACAGACGGCAGCCACATAGGACATCACCAGCTTACTCGCCTCTGTGCACAAGACGCTCTGAGTCCCCAGCCAGGGCATACCCACTCCCACACCCTTAACTACCACAGAGTCCCTGGCCAGGGAATTCCCACTTCCATGTCCCGAACTCTGACTCCTCATACCGCAGCAAGAAAAAATAGGAGAGATGCCTCAATGGTTAGGAATCACTTGCTTTTTTTTTTTTTCCTATCTGGGTAACCTTGGCTGTCCTGGAACTCACTCTGTAGACCAAGCTGGCCTCAGATTCACAGAGATCTGCCTGCCTCTGCCTCCTGAGTGCTGAGATTTAAGGTGTGTGCCAACACCATCTAGCTACTTGCTTCTCTTGTAGAAAACCTAGGTTGAGTTCTCAGCACCCACATTAGGTGACTCAAAACCACCTGGAACTCCAGTTCCTGAGGATCTGACACCCTTTTCTGGATTCTTCAGGTACACACACACATACACACACACAGATATATATTCATTT
The DNA here is from genome assembly GCA_001685095.1 of Ellobius talpinus. Taxonomy (NCBI): domain Eukaryota; kingdom Metazoa; phylum Chordata; class Mammalia; order Rodentia; family Cricetidae; genus Ellobius; species Ellobius talpinus. The sequence continues at coordinate 11,343 of LOJH01019088.1, read as the reverse complement.
AGGCATACAGATAAAACAAATCTCTAAAAAAGAAAGAAACAAAAACTAAAGAGGAAGTAAGTAGGGGATTGAACACAGGAACAGGCCTGCTTGGAGGGAGGAGACGATTCTAGACACGATTCCCCGGTTCCTCCTCACCTGTCTTCCCGGCTCCACTCTCGCCTGTGATGAGGATACACTGGTCCAGGTCCCGATCTCTCAGTGATTGGTAGGCCATATTGGCCAAAGCATAGCTTGCAGGAAGGAAGAAGACAATAGCCAATGTGAGGCCAGACCAAGAGAGCATCTTTCCACCCATAGAACTAGGTTCATCCACCCTCCTCTGCGGATGAGATTAGGCCACAATGACAGGCCTAGGAAGGACTCTTAGGGAAGGAAGGATGCTGGAGAACCTTCTTCAGGGGAAGGGGTGGGGAAATCAGGATGCTTCACAGACATCAAGCCAGAGCTCTGTCAGCTCTCCTCTGGTCCCCTTACTCACATGTGGGGTTTCAGCTCATAGAAAGTGTAGTCCCGGTATTTGGCAATGAACTCTGGGCCATAAATGGGGAGCGACTGGTAGGGATTCACTGAGATCACCACACTCCCAATGTAGGTCTGGGGTCAGGAGGGGTGGAAGCAAATGAGCCTGGCTGGAGGAACACTGGGACCCAATGGGTATCCCACCATCTGGCACCCATGGTGAGCTCACATAAATCTCCTTTTCTTCATAACGGAGCCGGAGGTTCTTGATCAGAGAATCCTCATCCAGGGGTTCCAGGAGGACAAGGTCCTCCACCCCCACTTGGCCTTCCAGGAGAGACATGTCAAGAGGGTTGAGATCCTAGGCATAAACATAGTAAATTGGGGCTGCTTGCTCAGCTTAAGGACTAAGTCATGGTGGGAGGAGAAGAGCGCAGAAGAGCCTAGAGAGCCCTCTGGACCAACCTGGCCAGTCAGGGAGGTGGAAGGACCCTCTGACCACTGAGTATGGGTGAGATGACCGTTAGGTAGGCCCATGTTTGCCCAACCACCTGGGGAAGGGTGGTATCAGTAGGCAGTAGCTGAAGGAAATGTGAGCCAAGCTTTGTTCCTCAGCCAGGTACTGAAAGCGCCCTCCCTCTTCAGGGCATGCTCCCTGGCTGCCTGCCCAGTGCTTGTACTCAACCCCAACCCCCCCTCAGTCACCTAATCCCTCCACAATGCCTTTCTCCAGAGATCTCTCATTCCTGTCGTTACCACAGTGAAGTTCATGTTTAGATGACGTTGGACAAGGTGAGGAGTTCAAGAATATGGACAATTCTCCACAAAACATCGGAACTCCCCATAGAACATAGAAGCGGGTTTGTTTCCCCAGCTGTCAGGTCTGTCTAGCTGTCCCTCCTGCTGTCTTTAATTGTAAAATCTTCAGATTGTATACCCATTCCTATCATCTTCTGGCGTGACCTTTGCCTGAAGGCACACCCCATTCTTTAGTAGCTGGTAGGAGTGGGCAGGGAGGGGTTGCTACAGGGAGGGCTGTGGGCTGGGCCGCATGCAGCAGGCATATGGCAGGTGCTTCTGTAGGAAGAAACCAGCCCTCTTCAGGCAGACTGAGTAGGTGGGGTGGTGGAAATAGTACAACGGTCGGTGCCCCTCCCAAGCAAGAATAGAACACATTCCCCTGCTCTCCTGCTTCTCTGAACCTAGAAGAGCAGGAATAGCAGATGGGGCAAGGAAGGGACCCGGCCTTCTTTCCCCTCCATTCTGTTTTCCCCAAGCTCCAGCAACTTCCTAAATACCTAGACTGCAATGTGAATACTGATACCAACAGCCTCTGGGAAACCTGCAGCATTCATCACAGGCCAGGCGGGGCTCTAAATACTGTAACTTGACAGTTACAATAGCCTGTGAAGTCGATATTCTAATTATCCCATGTATTTCAGATTAAATCTCAGTAGCCATGTCTTATGTAACCACAATATTCAAGATGCCAAGGCAGGAGGACTGCCGTAAGTTGAGGCCAACCTGAGCTACACAGAATTCCAGACCAGCCTGAAGTGCAAAGATCTAGTCTCAACTCACACACACACACACACACACACAGACACGCACACACGAGAGAGACAGAGACACACACATGAGAGAAAGAGACAGAGACAGAGAAACAGACACACACGAGACAGACACGAAAGAGACAGAGACACACGACACACACACACACACACGAGAGACAGAGACAGACAGAGACACACACACAAGAGAGGGGGGAGAGGGAGCGCGTGCGCCTTTGAAACCGCTTGGCAGGAAAGGGTGTGAAGCAGGGTAGAGAACACATCTTTGAGTTGGTACTGAGAGAAGTTAACAATATGTCTATTTGGTGGTGAGAAAGGAGAAATAGAAACAGATCCCAGAAGTGGCATCCCAAGGTGACACAGGTCAAGGCAGGACTCACCCAACACCGGAACAAGGATATAATTTGATGCTCCTTCGAGAATGGGGGTGTGGAGTCCCAGTGTGACGGGAAGGGGATGAGCCAGACACAGAAGCCAAGTGTGAAGAGGTGTCTTAGCAGGAGCTGTCCATGGTGTCAAAGAAGCCTGGTGTCCGTCTGTCCTTCCTCTGTGCTGCCTCCTTCAGTCCAGGCTCCTGGTGCCGCTCAAGCCAAAGAGGCCAGAGAGAAGGCTGCTCAGCACAAAGTCCAGGGCTGTTCCTGCTGAGGGTGTGGCTCTCTTAACCCTTCACAAGCCTGTGACGCCCAGCCTCTGTGCATTTAGGTAAAAGCTATCTGTCTGTATTTTGCTGAGGGGCTCCAATAGAGAAGTTCACGTTCCATGATTCCAAGAATTTGGAAATAAGAGCAAAAGAAACAATTTGTAGCCAAGGAAAAGATTTTCCAAGAAAGGGCTGGGAATTTTGCCATGGATGGAAGCTGGCTGGGGGTGAGGGTCTTCCTAGCAGAGAAACAATATCTCCCTTAAAGCTACCTTTTCTATCTTCCTGGGAGCCCTGAAACTCTGATTGCCTGGAGGGCCAAGTGGCAAAATTCCAAATCCTGTCCACTTCCCTTTCCCTGAGTGAGACCTCATTATAGAGACCCACAGATAAAGTCAGAGCTGTGGCTCCTTACATTTCACGGACCTAACACCCACATCATGAGTAGCCCCACCCTGTGAGGCAGGCAATATAGATGCTTCCTTCCACGGGAAAATAGAGGCAGACACTGTGGTTACATATGGCACCTGTGCCCCAGTTCCACAGCTAGGAACATCAGGAACCAGGAACAGCACACACTTCTCAATCTTGTCTACAGAAGGTTGCAGCCTAAGTTCTGAGGTTTCTACTGTAATCATTTCTCAGCAGTAGAATGCCAACTAAGACCCTGAGATGCTGTTTCCTGGGCATTAGTCCAGCAGAAAATGGCTCCCCGGACAGATAAAAGCTCCTAAAATCCAATTTCCCAACATGCCTTCACCCACCCAGGAAAATTCCTAAACAGCATGCCCCTCTGCCTGCTCTCTTCTCTCAGATACACGCAGGAAGAGAAAATTAGGTAATTGTATCACTTAACTAACGTGGAGACTATTTCCCAACTCTTAGCTTTTGCTGCTTGGTCCAAAGTCCGAGCTATATTGCTCCAGCAGAAGCACTCTGCATAAGCTTGATCCATCAGCAGTTCCACTCTCAACCTGCCCTTACATAATTTATTGATTTACTACATCTATTTGAAGGGAGGACAGCAAGGTAAAGAGAAAGCTGAGCAAAAGTGGTATCAAAACATAATCCCTTATTATGGGGGTGGGGCAGTATAATTGTGTCAGAGCCAGAGTGACTACTGATCCCACTTTCTGGTGAAGAACCAGACCTAGAGTAAGAAATGTTCCCAGGCCCACACCACTGCAAATTTCCACAGCTGGCACTAGAACCTAGGTCTTTTGCTCTCAGGGCTAGAAGTCTGCAGTTGCTTGGGGCTTGTCTTCCTCTACTCACTCACTCATGTGCCTACTGCATGCTTTAAAACAAGATGGCACTTTGGTTTCAAAACAATAATAAATTTCAGCTCCTGCTACCAACCATGCTGACCTGCCTGGGACCCCGCCCCCAGTGGGCTCCTATATACCTGGAAGTGTAAATCTCCATCTGTGGCTGGGCGTTGTGCCACACTTTTAATCCCAGCACTGGGAAGGCAGAGGCAGGCCAGTGCCGCATCCTTCACCCTACAAAAAAACTAGGGAAGAGCTGGAGGGAATGTAGTAACTCTCAAGTTTACAACATAGAACACACACACCCAAGTCAGCTGGAATTTCAACATCCACCATTCTGAACTAGGGCAGGTTGATACAGCACTGTCATCTGCTTTCCAGACATCAAGCTAACCCCTAGTCACCTTCAGTTGTCCCTATCTACACCAGGATAAAGTATGGCTCAGTGGTAGCCTATGGCTAGCGGAGTCCCTGAGTAAGATCCACCCTGAAAAAGTGAATAAGCTTGTACTCCATACAATGGTGTAAAGGAATTCAGTGGGACGTAGGAATGAGTATACAAATGACTCTGCTAGACTCAGCCCAACCATACAGGAAACACAGGAATTTTACTGTCTATGTAACTTACATTCTGAAGCAGACAATGGTACTGGTTTCTGACAGCTGACACGATCTGATCACACTGATTCTCTCAAGCCTCCCAGCCAATCATTTTATTTTCTTTCCAAGAGTTTCTCTGTAGCTTTGGAGCCTGTGAACTTCCTCTGTAGACCAGGCTGGTCTCAAATTCAGGAGATCTGCCTATCTCTGCCTCCCAAGTGCTGGGATTAAAGGCATGCGATGCCACCACCTGGCTAAAGTAACTTTTTAAAATTTGCTGGCAGTGGTGGCTTATGCCCTCCTTGGTGCTGATAGGGAAAATAGGGAGTTCAAGGCCAACCTGGGCCTCATGAGACAGTCTCAACCCCACCACCGCCACCCTTGCCCTGCTCCAAAATAGTATGCCCACACGCCAGAAGAGGGAGCCAGATCTCATTACAGATGGCTGTGAGTCACCATATGGTTGCTGGGAATTGAACTCAGGACCTCTGGAAGAGCAGCCAGTGCTCTTAACCACTGAGCCATCTCTCCAGCCCCCTGACCTTAGTTTCATCCCTGGAACACACATGGTGGGAAGAGAGACAGTCACACAAGTAATCCTCTGATGTTCACAAGTGTGCCCAACATTAGCACACTCACATACACTTTTATATACACACAAACCAAATATTGAAGCATTTTAATTTAAAAAGACAATACAGCATACAAAACTTTATTAAAATTGTGATTATTTACAAGCCATATAATAATAATAAAAAAATACACAGCATCACTTTTTCTTACAGAAAGGTAGGGGAAGACCATGGCAAACAGCCATCCCTGATAATTTTGTTCTTCTTGAATATCGATTAACATTTACTAAGTACAAATGACAAATAGTTTATCTAAATTAACACTAAGGCATCACCCACAGGCTAAAACTCACCTAGTAGTTTCTTGGCCCTGCTATTTCAGTATCAATTCCACAGACATGGAAAGTGTGGCCAATGGGTTTTAACAGGCGCTGAGGTTCACAATGGGGCCATCTGTCACACAGCAATGTTCAGGCTGCCCCAAAGTTCAAAGCAACTGGTTTCACCATTTTCAAGTTATCAAGAGTATAAAAGTAAACTGGACATGGTGGCTCATGCCTGTAATCCCAGCAATCAGAGACTGAGGCAAGGTTGTCCAGGCTACATACAGAGGGGCATACCCAGCCTAAACATTAAAGTGTGTCAAAGAAAAATGACACGCGGCACATGTCTGGGTCCATGTGATCATTCCTGACCCTGCTGAGGCAATGGGGGCTAACACTGGTGTTTGCATGCTTTGTTTATCCACAATGGGTTTGTGGTCCTGCCATCTAAGGCACTAAAACTTTCTATTTTGAGATGGGGGTCTCCTTTGCTGCCCTCTTATCTCAACCTTCCAAGTTCGGGTATACACCACTACACCCGACTTTCAAACCACCTCTTCAAAGTAGTAACCACCTGGACTCCAATAGCAACAGAAGATACCACTGGGGTACCACAATTGCATAAGCTGCCCCAAAAGAAATCATTTCCGCTACATACAAGACTTAAGCAAACTTGTCCTCTGCAACAGATACTTTGTTTATCCCTTGCTCTCACAGCCTAGCTAACCTGAGAGTTCAGTAAATCTGCCCCACTGTCCTTCCTTGTGTTCAGATAAAATTCTTCAAATACAGACAATTGTCTCATATGCTAGACCTGAGTCCAAAGGATTACTGGAAGAGGATACAATTTTCTGCCCTACTTCAGTGGTTACTACTCAGTTCTGAAGAGCTACAAGGACACAGCTAGGGCACCACTGTAGCACTCACCCATCTCAGCTCATCTTTTTTTTCTGGAACAAAAGATTGAGGGCAATTACATAACTCGTTCCCAAACCCTTCATGAGTATCAAGGTCTAGGGGGATTCCTGGCCTATTTGGGTCCTTTCATTCATCAAGCCTCCATCACCTATGCCAAGAGGGGTGGCTAGAGAGAACACAATTGATTAATAAAGGACTATGCCCTAGGATAGGATATAATATGGTAAAACAAAACAGTGGAACCCAAAGAGCCATCACCAGCAAAATAACCACTGTTGATATAACAAGAATGTTACATTACAAGGTAACAAAGTTATCAAAGATGCTCAATTTCTCTTGGCTTTGGTCATTATGTTCTGAGGAAAGGGGTACTGTAAAGTTTTATGCCAACTGCCTCTTGTGTTCCCATCAATGGGAGCCATGTTCTATAAACTCTGGTCAGACTGATTAGAAGCAATAGATTTCCAATAATGAGACCCTGAGTCCAGGAATTAACTTATGGCTTGATAGCTGCTAAGCAAAGATGCTGACATGACAGCAGACATGGCTCCAGTGTCCAGCTTACCCCAGTCCTTCCTTCAATCCCTGATGAGATCAGTCTGAACAATGAGGCTGAGATCCATCAAGCAGCCTCTGGGCATGCAGAGGCTCAGAAGCATCCAGACCCACACACAGGCAGGCAGGGCAAGGATAAACAGCACACAACAGCAGCACCGTCCTTCACTGTCTGAGAACAACTCCCACACCACTCAGTTCCCCAGGTAGGGAAAGAAAAAGAGCTTCAAATACAGGTAAAAAACACACGGCCTTGAAATGAAATTCGTATTTCACGGGGAGCTCACCACACAGAACAAAGTCATTCACAGTGATTTTTTTCATTAAAATAAACATCTAAGTCAGCCCTCCCCTTTAGCAAGCTACCATTCACAGGGAGTGATGTAGGAAAAGGCACCAAGGGCTCCCAGGACTGAACGCCACCTGTACAGAAGGGTATCAATTTCTACAAAGGAGGCTCCAAAATAGTGTTTTGGAAGGCTTTTGTTGCTACTGGTGGGTTTTTTTGTGATGCCAGGAACTGAACACCAGCTTTGTGCCTGCCAGACAAGCACGTCCTGCTTCTGAGCTTCATCCCTGCCTCTTCCGAAGCTTAGGGACAGACTTTTACCATATTTGTAATTCACAAAGACATCTTGTACTCGACCGCTTGAACCCGTGGCACCCGCTCACAACTGCTGGCTTTCTGTTTCTCCTGTTTCACTTCTACCAGTTGAAGTAGTTGTCACTTTAGGACAATTTAAGGCTATGGGGAACACTGGTTGAAAGAACTCACTGGCCACTCTGCCAGCATTTTGGATGCCAGCAGTAGAGCCTAGGGTCTTTCAAAACTAGATGCTGACAGCAGGTCTGAAGACACCATCTTCCTTCTTGACGATCCTAAGACAACCAGTCTGATGCTGTCTACCTGAGTGAGCACCTACCTTCCTGGCTGAAGGAATCACAAAAGCTACACACTTCTTCCAATGTGATGGTGAAGATCACAATGAAAGAACCAAGCAAACGGCAGAAACTTGGGAGTCTGCTCCCTCATAAGTGACACCGCTAGCTTCTGAGGGTATCTTCAATGGCAAGGGATTCTGAAGCTGAGGTCACTAAACTAAGGAAAGAGGCAGCATCTCCGTCAGAAATGGAACTGTATATAAATCAGGGCAGTAAATTTGGGGGAAATGTGTCTGATGCTGACAGCTGAATGAGTGTCAAAGGCAGGAAGATTACCTTACGGTCTTTATCTGCCAAGCAAAGTTGTGGCAGCTACATAACTAAAACCGTATATAAAGAAACTTAATAGATGGTTTCAGGAATAGCAAGTTACCAGATCTGGAACCATGCAGGTGGTGAGAAGGCTAAATGAACAGAATGGGTAGAAAATAGGAGACAAGGAGATAAGATTGGCTTTGTTTTATTGTGGTGCTAAAGTTCTACCAGGGCCTTGCATGCTGAGTCAGTAAGTGCTCTACCACTGAGCTACATCTCCAGCCCTGGGATAGTATCTTGATTGTGTAGTAACTCAAAGATAAGTGATCAGATGGGGGAAAAGAAGTAAACAAGACTTCTCTTCCTAGTTATAATGTAGGAACAAAGATAAAAAGGATATACAAAATCAAGACAAGAAGTTTGGCATACCAGGTGTGGTGGCACACACCTTTGATCCTAACACTTGGGAGGCAGAGGCAGGCAGATCTCTGTGAGTTCCAGGACAGCCAGGGATAACAGAGAAACCCTGACTCGAAAAAAAGCTTGGCATGGCAGTATAGGCTTAAGATCCTAGCACTGAAGGCTGAGGTAAAAGGATTGAGAGCTTAAGACCAGCTGAGTCACACTGCAAGACCCTGACGCAGAAAGAAAATCTATAAACGAAATGGTCAGAAGCAGAGGGAACTCCATGTTAGGAAGGGAAAGGGAGGGAGTGAAGAACAAAAAGGAAGCAAAGAAAAAATGAGACAAATCCTGAACTGTACACAGTCCACAGTGAAGGGGACAGACCCTACCTGGGCGGAAAAGGGAGTGGTGAGAAAAAGCAAAAGAAAATCGCAAAGGGCAAACAGAATAAAAAGCTTAGGAAATCAAACCTACAGAAGGGCCAGTAGACGGTTTTCTAAATGTAAGTAAAACTCAGAATATCAGTTTCTGAGAATTCAAGGATCAATATAGCAGCTCCAGGGGCTTTCATGGATGTCTATACCAATAAATATCTGGGGTCGATAGCGTCTGTCACTCTGCAGCACTTATTGGTTCTAAAACATAAATTTGCTGCATTTAAAAAAAATGTTTAAAAAACAGGATAGACAACTATCTATCTTTCCTTCAAGAGTTGAATCAAGGATTAGTCTAATGATCCACTGGAGTATAAGCCGACAGAAGTAAAAATGGCTCAGATTTGTACATTTCTCTTTAGAAGGTGCAGCCTATGATCTGAATGCACTACTGCACTTAGTTCTCATTTCTGTGGGCTTGTCAGAGTCAGAAATGCCATCATTCAGTGAACTTTCAAACAGGAGCTAGAATATCATGCTGGCTGTGGCCAACCAGTTTCTTTAGGAACAGCAAGTGGACCAATAGCTCAGTTGTCAGAGGCAAGCTACCACAGCACTCACTTCTTCCTCCACTCTTTCCTCAGGGGTCCCGTGGAGAACCTCTCATGTCAGCAGGAGAGTTTCTGCACCCTCTTCAGGCCATTATGAAAGCCCGAGAGACTGCACAGCACGTGCACATGGACCGCCAAGGCACCACATCAGTCTATGTGAAAATAATGGATTCCCCCATCTAAGTCAGGAAGCTGTTCTGGGTGACAGTGGGGTACTCTGAGCCCTCCTCCTCTGAGGACAGCTCTTCATCCTGGGCAATTATGCTCCCTAATCCATACTCCTGCTCATGAACAGAAACTTCATTTGGTGTGAGGTGAAAAGAACCTTCCACAAAGTCAGCGAATCTGAAAAAGAGAGGGTTGCTCATTAGGAAGCTGCTTATCCTTCCTGGATGGCTCTCAAAATAAGAACAGACTGAACAGCCCAGGATGCTTGCAGTTCAAATTATACTGAATCTAACTGAAATTGCTGTCCTTGCTTTGGCAGATATATAGACTGGAGAAATAGGCAGGAAACAAGGCTGGGCTCATAGGCAAACATGGGTACTCTCATCCTGCTTGTCAGTGGCTACCCTATTCTTTTTAGTTATGGAGTGCTAAGGTTCCCTGAATCATCACATTCCTGAAAAGGGATTGGGGCATTACAGTTCTTTGCATTTATGGCCCTATAAACTTTATGCTATCATGAATCCAAAATAAACTTCACATACTCTCTGGTACAACCACTCCCAACCAAAGGAACCTGGGGGCAACTCAAGACAGCCAGGGTTACATAGACCATCTCAAAAACCTAAAATATAAAAAAATAAGTGCAACATCTATGTCAGACTTACAAGAGCCACACTTACATATGATACTGAAGTCTTCGCATGCTAACGCTATAATCAAAATAAGGAGGTAGCTGCCTTGGGGAAACAAGAAACAGATTACTAATAATACATAATGACGCAGATAACTTTCTCTTCACTACTCCTAGGTTAGCATAATCAAAGGGTAAACTATTAACAGTTATCTAAAAGTACAATCTGTTAGAACTCAAGGTCATTAACTACCCATAAATACTTGGCTTATCAGGCTAAGAGCTTACCTTTTTGGAGACTGAATCCGAGATATAGTCTTCCAGGCAGAACATTCTGGACTATTACAAAACTCTCGGAGTTCCTGTAGAGCCCTTTGGGTCTCCACCTCTCCTTGTATCCGATACTCCTCTTCTGTCAGGAGGCGAGGGGGGATGGGCTTTGCTGTTGCCTTACACATCTTTCTGTGCTCATCAAAATAACATCATGAATCATTAACCAGTAATCCATATCCATCCTCACCACCTCCACTTGTTTCAGGAGACCAAGAACACACCTACAGACTATATATGGAGAGACATCAGCCCACCTCCCTTCCATATACATCCTTCACCACAGTGAACTCCTGACAACCCAACTACGCATGAAGAATCAGAGTACTCAAACTCACTTATTTTCCAATAAATGACAAACAAAATATTTATTTCCCAAAAAGTGGAAAAACTACAACAAAATGATGTTATAATGTGGTCGTACACTCAGTTCCTGAAACTGAAGGCTCTACTTTGATCATCTCTATTGGAACAGTCACTGACAACCTCAGAATCAAGGATCACTCTATATTTCCTTTTGCAAGGATAACATGCTATGAATTACATTTAAAACAAGATTAGGATTTTTGGAGCAATCTGGCAGTCAGTGTGAAATGATCTGAAACCTGAACCTGAGGCATAGGGCTTTAAAAAAAAAAAGCTATAATTTGCACCCACCTAGTGGTAACAGGAACACATGACATTTTACTGGACACTTTTATTTGGGAGAGAGGGAGGG
>LOJH01019087.1:7978-23086 GCA_001685095.1 Ellobius talpinus | reverse complement strand
GTTAGCCATCCTGACAATCATCAGGGTCTTGGAGACAATAGATCCCCCCTCAGTAAGGCTACAGAGGAGCCTCCAACTTTGTCAGGCAACTGGAATTTGTCCCACTTGTGGGAGACATGTTTTTACCACCAAAGTCTGGAGTGGAGGCCAAGGAGGGCCTTTGTCTCGGGAGCCCTGAGAAGGCTTTTTTCCAGGCCTCCGACAGACAATGAGTGACACTGGGGACCGCGGGGGGGGGCATTCCTGTTTCTTGGGAGATCTTTCTCCAGAAGTACCAGGATTCGCTTTTCACAGCCTCTTTTCATCCACTCTCCCCTTGGAAACTGAACACCCCTTTGGTTGGCTGGGGAGGAGGGCACTACTATCTCTTTACAAAACTGGCCAAATAAATTTTCCATGCTGAAGTTTCCACTTATGCCTTAGCAATGTCCTTTCTGCTTAGAACTTAGGCTGATCTTTTCAATTCTTTTAAAGATGTGAAAGGCAATGTTTTCCAGAAAACAGTCTTAACATTTTCATAGGATTACACTTAATTATTTGCACTTCCTTTTTACTTTTATATTTTTATTTCTTTGCCTTTGATAGTCCAAAGCTTACTTTGAATGTCTCCTGCATGACCGGCTCTAAGCACAAGGACCCAAGAATGAATAAAGCAAGGCCCCTGTGTTCAATGGACTCACAGGGAGACAGACACGTAAACAAGGCCACTGTCGCAGCAGCGTGTCCCGGGGAGGAGCCAGACAAAAAATAGAAATAATGAGCATTGTGTAGACCAGAGGAGTCCACTTTCTCACACACCACCTCATCTGAGCCTCACGGCAGCTACGATTTAGGGCAGGAAAGCCCTCCGTTAGCAGCCAGTGGGGCCTGATGGAGACCAGAGATGTGGCTTGTCCGAAAGACAGAGCAGAACAAACAACCAGGTCTCAGGACTGTGTGTCCCAGCTCTAGCCCACAGCACATTCATAGTCCTTGACTTACACTGGAGTTAAAAGGTCAGGTGCGCGCTTTCACTCCTGTTCCATCTATCGATCTTTTAGGAGTCTGAAAAAGTGTGTGGAGGAGGGAAATGTTCTCCCTACAGAGATTTTGAATTTGCTACACAACCCTCCCAGGTGGTCCAGAGACTATGAGAGAGAAGGCAAAGTAAACAGTAAGCTATCCACCACTTACTAGAACTTTCTTTTTTTAGAAACCCCTGCCGGGAACCTTTGGTACTTTATCTTCTTCACAACAGCTTCGCTAGAAGCTCAGGTTCACCGTCCTGTAGTTCACCACCTGGATTTGTTAACATTTTCATGGTTTTCAAATGCCACCGTGTACTAAGGATTGTGCTGGAAATTCTAATGTGTCATTTTAACTGACACATGCACATGCACATACACACACACACACACACAAACACACACTGCAAGGTATTGGGACCCTCCTTTCTCAAGTGGGAAACCCAGTGCACAGAAAATCTAATGCCTTTTCACCTGTTGTGAACGTCTCATTGGTCTGACTGGCCAGAAGCTATGAGTCAAGCCGGGCAGAGCCTGGTGTCTGCCTTGTTAGCAATGCCTTCTACATTGTATTCTACATTGTATTCTGCATTGTAGAATCCCTCATGCATCTAGTGTGACTTCTGCTTAACTCTGCACAACCACGGTGCTTTTCATCTCTTCAGCTGATCCACACCTTTTTCGCCTCAGAAGCCCCTATTCCATGACCGTATTCACCGGCCTGAGGACAGCTATTCGATTGTCCTCTTTCTGGAACTATCTGTATCGTTTACACCTGCAGTTGTGTTTTTCTCTTGGAAGCACTTAGACCCACTGATCCCTTAAATATTTACGTGACTTCTGACCCTTTTCTAAATGGAAAGATGATTCTGTCTGGATCCCAAAGAGCTCTGGAAATAATTGCAATGATATCAGCATGGCCGGTATGATCCAGTGTTACAGATCAATATCAGAAAATCGCCAAGAACACTTTCAACCATTTAGATCTCTGTTGCAAATTCTCCCTGTATTCTGCATAGCCCCTTACATACCGTTCAGCACGTTAGTAATTACAAGTTACAAGGTGTATTCCCCGTAGAATGATAAAGTCTATGAAGGCGGCAAACACAGCAGGCGCTCAATAAATACTTGTTAAACTAAATCAACTGAGGTGGACCACAATATCCTCAGCATTACTTTCACGCTAATTCCAGCAACATAATTCCATATCTCTGGAAGGGAGTCCTCAGGCCTCTGCCACTTTTGAAGCAGAGCTTCAGTGTTAGTAGTATGCCAAACAGAAGCCAAAGACAGAGACACTCAGCATAAGGCCCGAACTAAGAGGACCAGGCAGGGACAGAGCCCCAGAGCAGGGCAAGGGACAAAAGCCAAGTGAAAGCGCAAGAGCCCAGAGGTGAGGACAAGAGAGCAACCAGACATCTGCGGCCAGGGACTAAGTTTCCTCAGTTTCCCCAAGTTAGTACATCATGAGAGACATCCTATCTAAAGAAGCCACTGATCAAAGGAAAGACAGTGCTATTGGCCAACAGTACCAATGGTTGTGTCTCTGATCAAAACACCTAGCAGAAGCACCTTACAGAAAGAGGGTTCATTTTGATGGACACTTCCGAGGGCTTTCAGGCCATCATGGCCAGGAAGGCTCACCAGCGGGAGTGTGAATGCCAGCTATTCCCACTGCATAGACAGGAAGCAGACAGAGCTAGACTGTACCAGGCGCAGACCAAACCTCCAAAGGCCTGCCCCTAGAGACTACTGCCACCAGTTGGAAGGCTCCATGGCCTTCCAGACAGCCTCTCCAACTATGGAACAAGCTCTTATACATGGCCTGTGGGAGACTTGACACATTCCAACCATAACACTAACTCTGCCTGGAAATATCTCAATGAGACAAGAACACAAGAACAACTGTGTCACACAGGTGCCATTCATTGTCACAAACTCAGTCAAAGAAATGACACCCACTCTTGTTTGTCCCTGAAGGAAACGAAGGTACTTCAGTAATGATTCCTCTCTCTCTCTCCCTCTCTCTCCCTCTCTCTCTCTCTCTCTCTCTCTCTCTCTCTCTCTCTCCTTTGAAGGCACTATAAGCTACAGAAGGATGTTTTCTCCCCTTAGGAGCAATTGCATTCTGCTAAAGCTCAAATCCATGTGAGAATCTGACCACCTAGAAAAAAAAATCTAGGCTTTTCAATTGGACAAATGGCTGGAAGACATTTACAGCAAACTATAGATTTATAGGTTTACAGTGAACTACAGACTAAAAACACCTTCACCAATGGTGGAAAGAGGATAGTGGGCTGCAACCTCTTAAAGCTGTCTCACATTGCTTTCTATTACCATGGTAAACACCAGGACCTAAACAGAGGAAAAATGATTTCAGCTTACATCTTATAATCTGTCACGAAGGGAAGTCAAGGTAGGAACTAAAGGCAGACTCTGAAGACAAACACTAAAGCAGAGGCCATGGAGGAACTCTGCTTACGAACTTGCCAGCTGGCTTTCTCTTACATCCCAGGACCAGCACACAACTCTCCCACATCAATTATCAATCAGGAAAACGCCCACACAAACTTACCTATACGCCAAATTGATGGAGACTGTTTCTCAATTGAGGTTCCTTCTTCCCAGATGACTCTAGTTTGTGTCAAGCTGACAAAAATACTGAGCAGCACAGGAGAAAAGAAGTGATCAGGAACCCCAAGAGCCCCAGCAATGACTCGAGGAGCCCACAGACAGCCATGACAGGAAAGGAGTAATGTCTGCAGAAGAGCCACCAGTGGTGAAGGTGAGCAGCTGAGGGAAATGATCATTTTCCTCAGGTAAAGCTGTCCTTTGAAGGTTCCCTGCCAGGAACAGGAACTGAGGGCTAGGGACCAGGAAAAAAATTGAGACTGGAAGAGGCAAGGAAGAGGGGCATTCAAGCTGGAAGTGGCCGTAATAGCTGTAGGTGTGGAGGCAGTTCTTAATGAGAAAGCTCAGTTTTGCATACATTTTGTCTTTAAAATCTGCAGAGAGCTGGGTCAGAAGTGGACAAGACAAGCCCTGAACCACTATAGAGCGGGTCCTAGCATCCCTTTGACACCCCCTAAGAGGCCCACCCAAATGGACAAGGCCCTCACCTGGGCATCAAGCTGTGCTCTATTTTAAGCCTTAGGCTTGTATCCCTATCTATCAGATTTATTTTTATAAGTTTGCATTAAAGATCTCTTTTCTGCTACATACAGATAGGAAGCAGATTTAAGAGAGGAGAGATGTGAGGTTAGGAAGAAAGACACTGAATGCTTGTAGTGGTTACCTCAAGAGAGTGGCTTCTAGACTTTACTCCTTCTTTCTATATTTTTCTTTATTTCCAAAACTTTTGAAATAGTGAATGTGTAACACACCCATAATCACAAATGAAGTTATAAAAGCTGTGGCTTTTGCGGTCACTCTGTTTGTAACAGCAGTAGTCATACTATCTAGAACACAGGGACAAGTCCAGTAGCCACTGACAAACAAGTGGATAAACAAAATGTCTGCCTGGACCATGGAAAGAAAGCCAGCCTTTAAAAGTAGGAAAAATCAGGGTCTGAGACACAGCTCAGCAGGTGAAGGTGCTGCCACCAAGAACCCACGTGACACCCAACGGAAGGAGAAAATTAACTCACACTAGCTGTCCTCTGACCTCCACATGCACACACCTGGCACACACATGCCTCTACCCCACATGCATAAATATATAGGCACATATATACATACATGCATATATAAATGGAATTTAAATTTTTTAAATAAAAAGGCTAAAACAAGAAAATTCTGATGAATGCTACAATGAAAATGTGTGTTTCGACACTGAGGAAATAAGCTGAGCCCATCCCTCGTCGCACACTCTCCACTGCCAAAGACTCGTGGACCTGCAGACTGGAGAGCTCCTCAGGCCCCCAGCACAGACTCCCACTCCCATCCTCCCACACGCCTAACACCTCAGCATTTCCCAAGTGCCCAGGCCCTTTCACAGCCCCAACACCTTGTGTCCATTTTATCCTTACTTCATAAAATGCCTTCCACCATCCAGAGAGCTCTTACTTACCCTTCAAAACCCTACCGAAAAAGTCTTGCTTCTATAATTACTTCTCCAGTTTCCCTAGGAATCTACTTGACTTCTTATCAGAATTTCCAAAAGGCTCCGACACTCTTAGCACATTATATATCATTGCTTTGTCCATTTTTAAAACCGTCTTTCTAGAAAACCATGAAAGAGGGGCATGGGAAATACATTTTTCCCTCCAATCTCACATGTATTAAGAATTTAACTAATAGACTATATTCAATTCCCTGAAGCATTCCCACAAGTAACCACTGAATTATGTATTAGATGGCTCTTCATGGATGCAGAAGTCCCATCTCTAGACCCTCTGTCTTTTTTTTTTTAGACCAGGCTGGCCTTGAACTCACAGAGATCCACCTGCCTCTGTCTCCCAGTGCTGGGATTAAAGGCGTGTGCCACCATTGCCCAGCTAGACCCTCCGTCTTATCTCTCAGCTGTACCGAGGGAAGCCTGGATCTGCTTCATTCTGGAGATGTAATCTGTGTAATCACAAAGTCCGTCACACGGATTCCTACACTCAAGCAGTCCACAAACACTGCAAGCACCTGTCAGACACCAGGAGAAGCTCTGCATGCCAGAGACACACAAACAAGACAAGAGACGCCAAAGTTCTGAGTTTGTTTGCCTCCAATGTGCCATCCCCCTGACTCAGCCTTTTAAGGCTGGAAAGACAAGCATGGCTACTAAAGGCAGCCTTCAGCTTCATTCTGGGAGCTTTAGCTCAAGAACAGAGAACAAATAAATACAGGGGGGAAATCACCGTGTAGTCCAAGCGCTAGAGAATTCAAGTCAGCTGATAAATGAAGAGCTACTGCATGGCCATTGTCCAATTGTCCAGTCTGGAGGTGACATACAACCAGAGAGTTGAATACCAAAGAGCTAAGCGCGTGGCTATTCAGAGAAAGGGCATTCTGGAAAGAGGGGAAATTGGAGAAGTCGCAGAATCAGCAGAGACCCAGAGGGCAGACAGGCAAGGGAAGAAGCAAGAACACCATGGTTTTATAAATCCAGTCTAGGGTCCTCAGTGAGAGACTCTATGGGACACTACTCAGGGGCTTTACACAGAGGTCAACAGACACCACTCTAAGGACATCTGTTAGATGCTCTGGGGAAAACAGGCCATGGGGACAAGAGAAGAAACAGGGAAACCAATGAAAGTATGGCTCTCAACTGAGGGCAAGTTTGTCTCCTGGAAGTCATTTGGTAATAGCTGGACAAATGTTTGGTTGTCACAAATTGGGGCAGGTTGGCCGCCAATATAGAACAGGCAGAAGACACGTTATACAGCTAAGCTCCTCAACCAAGAAAGACCCAGGTCACAATGCTGCATGAGATGATCAAGCCTCAGAGGATACTCCAGTCAGGACTTGATCATAACTCTAAATTTTCTTTGGGTCCCCATAAGATTATCAGCGCCCCCAACCAGCCAGAAGTAGCCTGGGATACTATGCCCACATTCCCCAAAAATGGACTATGGATATTTTCCTTTGTTTAAAAAAAAAGAGGGGGAATTGGTGTGGGACAATCATCTATATTCTGTCAATAATATTTTAAATAAACGCTGATTGGCTGATAGCCAGGCAGAAAGTATAGGTGGGAAAACCAGACAGGAAGTAGAGGTGGGGCAATGAGAACAGGAGTATTCTGGGAAGAAGGAAGCTCTTTCTGCAGTCCTGCCCAAACCACAGAAGAAGCAGGATGTGACCTACCCTGCTGAAAAAGGTACCGAGCCATGTGGCTAACATAGATAAGGATAATGGATTAATATACATTATAAGAGCTAATACGAAGCCTGAGCTAATGGGCCACTCAGTTTATAACTTATGGAGACCTCTGTGCGATTTTCTTTGGGACTTACTGACTGTGGGAATTGGGCAGGACGGAAACCCCAACTAGCAGGCCCTCATGTTATATGACAACATCCATGAGAATCCATGAATTTGGAAGTTGTTGCCTAGTCCCGGCAAGAGCTAATCGATATCACACTGTAGCAGTGGAGATGGAGAAGGAAGGTCCCATGTGCTGAATTGCAAAGGTTTCTTACATATTTCCTTAGGCTACTCCGGCCCTTCTCAAGTCACAGTGCATTCCATGTTCAACTGACTCAGGGATAGTGTGGAGAAAGAGCCATTCTGGCCATTGGGCTTTTGAATGCTTAGTCCTTAGGATGCAAAGTAAGAATGTGAGCCAGCCAGAGATATAGCTCAGTTAGTATGGTGTTTGCTTAGCACACATGAGTCCCTAGGTTCAACAAGGCCAAGAATATATGAACATTGATAACAGCTTTAAGTGGTCTGGAGAGACTCTAGACTTAGGGGTTAAGAGTGGTTACTACTCTTGCACAGGAACCAAGTTCAGTCCCCAGCACTCCTATCAGTTGGCTCACAACTGCCTGGAACTCATGCTTCGGGGGATATGACACCCTCTTCTGGACTCCTCAGACTCCTGCACACACACACACACACACACACACACACACACAACACACAGACATAAATCTTTAAAAAAGAAAGTCTGATCTCATGACATGAGAATATCACATTTCCTCTTATTTTATGCTATGTACACCCATGCATATGCACATACATGTACAAGTACACACACATATGCAGATAAAGATTCCCCATGTCAAAGAAGAGAGTAAGTAAAATAATGTGAATGTAGATGTCACAGGTCTATAAGGGAAAAAAAATCTGTTCTCTGCTCCACGCATCACAAAGGAGGGAAGGTGTCATAGGTACCAAAGAGATTCATGGGAACTGAAGAGAGATAAGATTTTTGTTAGAGCAAAGACCAAGGTTCATAGGGACAATCAAGATGGGCCAGGGGCAATTGTTCAGAGTCAGTATGTGTGTGAATGACTCCTGCATATTACAAATACAGTATAGTAGTTTGAATGTAACTGACCCCCATAGCTCATGGGGAGAGGCACTATTAGGAAATGTGGCTTTGTTGGAGTAGGTAAGGCCTTGTTGAAGGAAGTATGTCACGGAGGGGGTGGGCTTTGAGGCCTCATATATACCCAAGCCATACCTGAATCTACTTCCTGTTACCTTCTGATCAAAATGCAGCCAGCACCGTGTCTGCCTGCATACCGCCATGTTCCCTGCCATCATGATAATGGACTAAATCTCT
Source organism: Ellobius talpinus (assembly GCA_001685095.1). Classification (NCBI taxonomy): domain Eukaryota; kingdom Metazoa; phylum Chordata; class Mammalia; order Rodentia; family Cricetidae; genus Ellobius; species Ellobius talpinus. The sequence continues at coordinate 14,860 of LOJH01019087.1, read as the reverse complement.
GAAACTGTAAGTCGCTACCTCAATTAAATGTTTCCTTTTACAGGAGTTGCCATGGTCATGGTGTCGCTTCACAGCTATAGAACCCTAACAAATACAGAGTTGAGATTTCCTCTGCACTCCTCAATATGGCCCCCAAAGGGAATGACATGATAGGAAGTACAGCATTGTTAAAGTAGGTGTGGCCTTGTTGGAGGAAGTGTGTCAATATGGGGCAGGCCTTGAGGTCTCCTTTGTTCAAGTTACTCCCAGTGAAACAGTTCACGTCCTGCTGCCTTCTGATCAAGATGTAGCCAACACCAACTCTGCTGGTGCTGCCACCATGCTCCCCACCGTGACGATAATGGACTGAAACTGTAGGCAAGGTACCCCAGTTAAATATTTAACTTTATAAGAGTTGCTGTGGTCATGGTGTCTCTTTGCAGCAATAGAAACCCTAGCTAAGAGAGTTTTCAAACAGATTCATGGGAACTGAAAAGAGACAAGATTTCTGTTAAAGCAGAAATCAAGGCTCAAAGGGACAACCAAGGTGGGCCAAAGTCAGTATACATGCAAATGACATGATGGCCCCCACCCCAATCCCTGCACATTACATACAAGAGGATGAGGAAAGGGGACACACAAGGGACAAAGAACGACTAACCACTGAAGACTTGGTAAGAAAAATGACACCCCAGTTCTGCAGCTGCCAAACTCGACTGATAGCAAATTACAGCCCGAGGTTCACAAGCACCCTGGCCTGCTCAAGTTCCTCTGGATCTTGGATCATGATCCCAGAAGAAGCAGTAGAGAGGCCCCAAGTTGGCCCAGGTTTATCTCTGTCTCTACCCAGCAAAACAGAGACAAGAAATGGAAACCAAGTAACAGAAAGAAAAGAAAGGGTCTTTCTTGTGTCTCTGGGTTGTGGCCAAGGTTGGCTCACTCAGCTGCAGAAGTCACGGGCTCCTCAGTTTTTGTCTGCACTGTTATCACTGGGCACAGAACAGGCAATTCCAGTGGGCAGTGTAAGATCTACTTGAGGCACCTTGAACACCCCCTACCCTTGTGCATACATACACCACTGTCACACCCAGACTGTTGAATCAGTAGCTGACCATTCTGCCATGTGATTGAATCAGTAGCTGAGCTTTCTACCATTGGAAACGTCAAAACTCACATGTTCTAAGTGACCACAAGACAACATGTTGACATTACTTAGCAGAACTGGGTGGGCATTTGTTTCCCTGTGTCTGTCTTCAAACTGCCTCTTGAGAAAAGCACTTAAGGAATCGGGGAATGGGGAAATGGGCAAAAAGAAAAGACATGGATAATTCATGAGTAGTGAGGGCTGGCGTGTTTCACACCATGAACCAAGGAAGAATCTTGCAAACTAGCTGGGGAACAAGGCTTTCGGGGTGGACAAAGTTTGGGAACACTGGCCTGACTCTACAGTTCATGCCCAGCACTGCCAAGACTGTCTGAAGCCCTGAAGGAAACAGGTCACTTCCTCTAGTTTATCCTAGAATTTTTGAGACCTATTGGAGCATCAAGCTATTTTCTTTTACCCAAAACCTCTTCCATCCAATTTCATCTGATACACTTCAGGAAACAGTACCCTAAATACAAGCTGGTAGAATGAGTCAACAAATTATAGCATACCCAAAGCCCAGTTCCTGGCCAGCCAAGAGACTCCACAGAAAAACCAATAAGCTATCAGGAATGAGTCACTTCCCAGTGAACCGGAGGCTGGGACCTCACTTCCTGGGTCCTGTCTGAGGCCACAGGTTCTTCATCTCAGCACCTTAGAGACAACAGCACTGTCCCCTTCCCAGCAGCTACTCAGGGAAGGTCTCAACTTCAGGAGCCCCAATCTCTCCAATCATCCCCATCCTACACACCTTCCCATCATCTTTCCAAAGCACCTTGCAACTCTGTCACCCCAAGTACCCACTTCCCACCAGAGCGATGCACCCACTGACATGCACTCGGTTGCTCCGGAGAGGGTTGGCACTAACTAGACCACAGCACTGAACCATGCCCACTCTACCCAGACTCTCTCTAAAGGAACCCCCGGGTTCCAACACCATGTTGCCTCTACCTGCATTTTGTCTTCCTATGCCATTGGAAGTTAGAAAGGTTCCTTTCCAAACCTGGTTTTGCCGTGGGTCCCTGAGACATCTAAGGCAACTGATTTCATTTCTCTAAACTTCAGCTCTTCATCTAGAAAAGCAGTGAATCTCTTGCAGAGGTAGAAAGGTCACAAAACAAAAGAAAAACACAAATTGCCTCCCTCCAGTAGATAAAGCTATATAGCCCAAAGCAAGGCATGTAACAGCCCTGAGTGGATGAATGAAGGAGCTACCTGGAGAAGACAAATCATCACTAATCTATAACCTCTCATAGGGAAAAAAAATTTCAGGAAATGGCCAAAATAGACCCTTAGATCCACTGATGGGTGGCTAGAAGGAGCGCTTACCAGACTGCACCCCATCAGAACTCGTTGAAGACCCACTAACTTCCAACACACCCTTCACCAAAGCTCCACTAACAACCACCAGAGACAAAGTAAGAAACTCTTTGCACAGTGAAGTTTCTCCTCTCAATGGAACAGGAAGAATGACATTCTAGATCAAGTGTTTGTGTCCTCTAAAGTGTTTATGAGAGCCCCACACCCACACCCAATATGGTGGTGCTGAGAGGGGGCACAGATTGTGCATACCTCCAGATGTGACTGTGCCCTTAAAAGAAGGAAGACACTTTATCACTGTGAACTCTGGGCTCTGAAGGAAGGCCAGTGATGGCACAACAGGAATGCAGCTGTCGACAAGTCAGGAAGTGGTCTCTCACCAGAAACCGAATCTGCTGGCACCTTGATATTGGAATCGCCAGCCTCCTGAACTGGGAGAAAGAGGGAAGAGCCATGCAGCTGGTGTGTTCTGCTGAAGCAGTCCAGGCTAAGGGAGGTGGCAAAGCAAACACTTCCCAGCCACTCTCAACCAATTGTACACTAAGCCCCCTGAAGAAACAGAGAAGGCTATATGCATTTTGCCTTTGGGAGTTCATGGATGAGGGCCTAAATGCTAGATTTGGATGAAGAGTAACGGTGCTAAGGGTAGAAAGGCAGATGGAGGGAACTACTAATGCTGCCTAGGAGAGCTGGGAAGGCAGTCTATGTCGAGGATGGCCATCTGAGCCGACTTTGAAGAGGGACGGTGGTTGGATAGACAGAACGGAGGCATTAGAAGGAGAGCAAAGGCACGCAAAGGAAGAGGGTGGTGGGAGAACAGGAGTATGGAGGGCCTGGGGGGAGGAGGAGACTTCTAGTGTGTTGTAAGACCGCGGGTCTATCTTAGAGGAAACAACAAAGATGAAGGAAGATGTTGGTTGATGCTCCGCTCCAGGTTTTTATGCACTTCAACTTAAAGGCTGCCTTGGCCTTATCCCACCAACATGTTTGGTTAGACAGGGTAGAATTTTTAAAAGTTGGGCCACCATTTAAGCAACTAAGAGATTTTGTTTCAGTTCAGCTTTCCTCCCAACAGTGGGAGAACTGTCCACCGTGGGCTCATATTCCAGCCAGGCAATGACAAGCTGGAGCACACAATGCTTGCCCCACTGGAACTGCCCTTTTGACCACAGTCTCTACCATTCCCCACAGTTCCCCCATCCAATGTGCTGCACCTGCATCCTAAGGACGCTCCAGCCCTCCTAAGGATCATGTAGGAAGCTCTCTACAAGACCAAGCTCATACTGACACTCAGTTGTAAGGTTGTATTGTGGTATCATGGGCCTTTTCAATTTTCTTCCCCTTTTTTTACTATCATTTTCCAAGGAAGTCTTAGAAGATAAATTAGTGTACTATATACATAAATATATCATATATAGTGTTCATATATATATATATATATTCTCATGAAATTCCACACAAGACTTAAGGACACAGTCGACAGTCAATGTTTGTTGGATGAATACATGAACAAATGAGTAATACCCATTCCTGCATACTTATCCTCTATGCTAGCTTTTCTTTCCCCAATTTTTTTCACTTTTACTATTAAAAAGTTATCCTAAAATGAGTATGAATATCCCTAAAGTCAGTCAGAGAGCTCCTGTTTCACTGTCTTCTGGGCTGAAATGGAAACAGGAGTGCCGTGAGCGAATGTGGAACAGACCATTATGTCTGGCAGTGAGATCAATTAGCACTCAGGGTATGGAGGATGCAGCAGATAAGATCCCCAAATGCTATCAGTGATCTCCAAGGGAACTGAGGAGGACAGGAGGGATGCCAAGAGGCTGGAGACAGGCAAATGTTCTGATTGTCAAAAAGGGAACGGAGTGAGAGCCTGCCAGTTTCCAGATCGAGAATGTAATTTCACTCTCAGGCAAGGTTCACAAGTAGATTGTCAAGCAGATTATAAGGGACAGTGAGAAGCACCGAAGATAGGAAGTGATGTCTGTTTGGAGCCAGCGTGGGGGGACCAAGAACAGGTCAGCGCAAATTCACTGCGTTTCTAACAAGACTCCCTAGACTAGAAGAGCAGAGAAACACAACAGACGTGCGTGGTGTAACCGGTGAAGGGCAAAGTGCTAAAGGGACACCTAGGATATACTGGTAGAGTATTACAGGCAGCATAAGGGGGGTGGTGTTGTCTTTCTTCTACCATATTGACAAAGTATTAATAGTTAAATCTTTTGGGGAATCTTCTCAACAAAACCTCTTTGAAAACGTGAAGCTTTCCTGCAAGTTACTGACATCGACAGAAAACTGAAAGATGCGGGTGGGCTTAAAAGTGGCAGCAAACGGTTGCACTCAAGTATGGCTGTGCATTGGGATAGGGCGTGTGCCCTGAAGTCTACCATAATTGTCGCCACCCCTTCTACTGCTGTCCGTAAGGTGTGCCACTGCCTCAAATCATCTTCATTCTACCCTCCAGGCACCCAATGCATTGGGATTTGCAGCCCATGAAGCAGTGGATTGTAGGAAAGTGAAGGACTGGTATGCGGCTCTGTTGGTAGTTTCACATAGCAAGCAGGAAGCCTTGGGTTCAATCCCCAGCATAGCTTCTATAAACCCAGCATGCTGATGCATTCCTGTAAACCCAGTATTTAAGAGGCAGGAGTATCAGGAGTTCAAATTCATCCTTAGCTACAAAGTGCAAGGCTATCCTGGGGTACATGAGAAATTCCTTACAACCCCCAAATAAACAAGTGAAGCAAAGAAGACAGGAAATGGTAGTAGGCCTTGTTACCAAAGCAAATAAGGTTAACTACAGTCAGTGGCAAAACCAGAGGCTCCAAACACCCAATTGTATGGGCAGTCACAGAAAATGTCTATCCTATCCTAAGAAGTTCTCAAGTAGAAGAAATTAAAGAACCAATGGGTGGGTGATGCCATCGAATAAAAACATTCCATGAGCCACAGCTATCCAAATATAAAGTATGTGGGCCTGGAGGATGCTGAGTTTTCCATCCCTGGAATACGCAAGCACAAGTATGCAGTCAAAGCGATTGACTCAGGTATCTGGGGAGGCAAGAGAAGGCTTGAATCTAAAATGTTTACAATGGAAATGCTGTGTGAAAATATCCATCCTTTGTCAAGTCAGCAAATGCCTTGCTCAGAGACAAAAAGGAGAAAGCCAACAGAGAACTCAATATTGTTTTGAAAAACCGTAAGTTCCCCTCACAAAATCCACAGTCTAGGAGACTTGTTTAATGAAGTAGGCTGGTTGCACCAACCTGGCCAAATTCCAGGAAGAAAGTAACTGGCATAAAGCATTATTTTTGTTCATCGGTCAAACATTCCTCAGAGACAAGCTACAAAGCAGAGGGAAGAAAATCAGAGGGGAAACAATGGGATGCCATCAAGAGGCTGCCAGTTCCAGCACAATGTTGCCATCTGCTACTGACATCAATCCTTCAAGGGGCTGTGTCAGCCAAACAATGTACCAGGGACACCAAGTCTGGGAAGCCTTGCAACCTTGGGTAAGTCACGTGAACTGGATTCACACTAACCCTTCTGCACACCACGCAGGCCAGGACCAGTGGTGCTGTAACTGAGTCCCAGAAGCTGGAGATCCCTGGGCGCATCAATCCTACGACCGTGATTAACAAACACGGCTGTGGATGGAACCCAAGGCCCGGAACACGCTAGGCGAGTGCTCTACCACCGAGCTACACGCCAGGCCAACACATCAAATGTCGTCAGGAAGATTTCAAAGGGCTTCAGGTGCGGCAGTCCTACAAACTACATCTTCAGGATGCCAACTACAGAGAAAAAAATTTTTTTTTAACTAAACCAGAGACCAGATCTTTCGGACCAGTTTCCTGAAGAAATTCATTATCATTGCCTGGTATTTGCTGGTTGGTCATTAAAATAAAGGTGAAAGGTGAAAAGAAGAGAATTAGCTGGAGCAATTGATGCTCTGTGGGACCTCAGGAAAGGCTGACTGGCATGGTGGCAGCAACCCTTTAAAGGGGAGATAAGCAGATTTCCCACCAAGACGAACTGTCCAAACATCCCCTTCTCGTCTCTGTCATAACATTTTTATGTTTTAATTTTAAATGTTTAATTTTTAAATTTTTAAATGTTTAATTTTAAAAAAAACAGTCAAGAGTTTCTCAAAAAATAAATAAACTCCTTAAAAAGTAGATAGAGGAAATTGAAAATCAGCTTTTGTTCCGAGCAGTTGTGTGAATTCCGATCTCTGGCAGCTAAAGGACTTGTTTTGAAATTGTCAGCAAGGCTGATACACTGACTGCTTCTGACACTGAGCTAAAAACTAAGGAGGAGGTCAGAGAAGAGGAAAGATTTCTCTTCCTTTCACCCTGGGACCCACCCACCCAGGGACCATCAGCATGCTGGTCTGGCCCAAAGCTAAAAGACAAGGAAAACATAAAGCCCCCCAC
>LOJH01019085.1:0-11931 GCA_001685095.1 Ellobius talpinus | reverse complement strand
TCTCTCTCTCTCTCTCTCTCTCTCTCTCTCTCTCTCTCAATCTCTCTCTCTCTCAATCTCTCTCTCAATCTCTCTCTCTCCTTTTCTGCCTGTCTCTCTGTCTCCCCCACCGCCTCTCCTCTTCTGTTGCCCCTGTTCCCAAAGGCCAGTTTACCCCCTCCCCTTCCCCCATTTTACATCCCCTCTCCTCTAAAAATAATAAAAAACCCTCCATGTGAGTTCTGTCACATGGTATCTTTCTCTCTCATGCCACTTTTTAAATTACAACACCAAGCACCCCTCCTATTCACAGAGGGTCTTTTTCTCTGTATCTGCTGCATGTGTGTGTTTCCTCACTCCTAATAAATGCCTTTCTTAACTGCTAAAAAAAGAAGTAAAGAGGAAGGAAAGAAACATATATGCAGATTTAACAGAAATTTGAATGGAGAAATTTTCAATTGCTAATTAGCAAAAATTACCACATTTGATAATATTTATCTATAAGTGCTGTGGTTTGAAAACCCCAGTAAAGCTCTGGGAGTGTTACTAAAGAAATTACTCTGCTATTCTACCTCAGATATGCCAGAAATTACCTAAACGTCCTCCAGAAGACAAATACTAGATGCTTTATTTGGCGAACTCCAGAAGCTAAGAGACAATAATTGGTTTTTAGCGAACCTCTTTCAATTGCCTCTCTTCCTTCAGTTTTGAAAAGCCTGGTGTTCATACTGTTTTTAGCATACCACACACCTGTTGAGAGGGCTTTGTGTTGCACAGAGCATCATCTCATCTCAACCCCCTAGACACCTTTTAAGGAAAACAAGAGACCTGTGTGAGAAGTGTGCTTGCCAAAGTCAGTTCAACTGTGGTTTTGCTTCACATGCCAAGAGATTTCAAATAGTAAGGCTGAAATTGATGCCAAATGTTGCATGGGAAACAAAGAAACGTCACTAATGATTATTATGGTTTTCGTCTTTTTAAGAGACAAGCCACGCCTACTCCCGGCGACCCCCTGCCCTCCCCCCCGCCATCTTAGATCTCTCACTGTCCCCTCTTGGCGCTCGCGCGTGTCTTTCTCGGGCCCTTTTCTGTCTCTCTCCTTTCTTTTCTCTCTTCCCTTTCTCTCTCTCAATCTCTCTCTCTCCCTCCCTCTCTCTCTCTCATTTCTTTCTGCCCCTCCTTTAAGTAATAAATATCCAATTCTATTCTGTACGATGTGTGTCTGCCCATGTCCCTTCTTACTGTCACCTGCCCAGCCGTTCGTGGCATAAAAATGATGACACAAGTGAACATAGCCTCGCCATGGTAGGAAAAGTAAGCAGAAGAGCCATGGAGAAGCATTGTAAGATATGCTTCCTGTTGAATTCATTATTTTGCCATCCTGGGGTAAACCATACAATAGTGAGAGACGTTTCAGTCTTGTGTAGCAGAGACAAATTATGTGGAAAGTAAGAAGCAATCAGATGTTTGTTTGCCAGGACAAGCAACTTCAGACCAAGAGCAGCTCTTCAGTTCATTCAGATGTTTGGAATAAACCACTGGCTGCAGGCTGGAAATAGCTTCTTGAGAAAGATTTCCTGAGACACTAATGCTATGCCGGGAAATGCGATGGTGTTGAACAAAGAGAACACTGTTGCAGCGTTCTGCCCCCAAACCAGTGCACCTGGCCCCTCTACAGAGATGCCAAAGTCCTTCCAACCACAACGAGACATTGCAAGGATGGACTTCGGTGGGCAGCAAGGGCTGTTGTGTTTATGCCTGGTTTGGGAGGGGCAGGCTGATTTTATACACCCTTACTATTAGCTGTCTCTGATTCTCACAAGGTTCAGAAAAGTTTCCAAAACAGTTCTCTAATTTAGGTTGCAGCCTACATTCCTACTTCTGAAAGCACACTGTATGGGTGTTCTGGATGACCTGTTCTGACAAGCGAAGCTCACACCCTGTACTACACCACATCTTTTGGGTTACACTCTAGATTTCACACATGACTCACTTTCTCTAGCGTCTGGAGAAACACACACATGCAAGGAAAGAATCTTCTTTCTTTCTCATCTCTGCTTCTTGCCTCCAAAAGACCCCACTGCGGGGCCTTTCAGACATTGTTCGTTGAGTGGATTTTCTTGACTTGGAACAGGAAGGAAGAAGACTCAGGGTTCCTGGTTCTAAAATGGTTTTAGGACTTCCAAAAGGTCAAAAATGCCCCTCTCTTAGCAAAATAACAGGAAGTGTATCTTATATGCTGTTCTGAGGTCATAGGTCCAGGCAGGAACTTAGCACTAATATATAACTCAATTTACATTGAAGCAAATTGCCTTCTGAATCTATGTGTATGGCCACAGACAATGATATTACTATCTGGGGAAGCCTCTTCTTAGAGTGAATGGTGGAGATTACAGAGGCTCAAGGCTGTGAAAATAAGAAAGGACTGTCAGCCTAAACAAGACATTTACCACTCCTCTGCTAAGTCTCAGGGAACATTGCAGAAGAGGCAGTGAGAAGTGCAAGGTAGAAGACTGAAAAGTCCCTCTTTAGACCCAATACCCACACCAGTTGTCATCACCTGCACTGCAAGCCCTAACAATCAGTCAAGGAAAGGGGAGGGATTCATGGGGCCCTGCCTTTTGCCTCTAAACTATTGGATAGATTCTGGGAGCAAGGGAATTGCTATCTTTAGTTGTGTTCCCGCTGTGATACCACCAGGCCCCAATAAATAGATCCAAACCTGTGGTCACACTGACTGTCCTAGATAATCTCCATAAGTCACAAAACAAAGTGAGTAGACAATAACCCAAGAGAGAGATTTGTGTAGAGAATGGGAACTTTAAAAAGGGGGCGTGCTAGGGGGTGTGGTTGAGATTTGTCAGCATGTATTATGTACATATGTAAAATTTCTTAAAAAGTTAATGAATGAAAAATTTCAATATCTTCCTTAAGTATGAGAGCTTCATTTCTCTAGCTCTGTACATTCTCTCTACCACGATAAGTATTTTTACACTAGAAAGGTTCAATGGTGGGCAGGTTTTGTAGAATATTATTTTAAGATGTGTTACATTTGTTTATGCCGTGGGACATTTGTTTTAATGATGCAAAGATATGTTGCATTCTTTTAAGTTTCATTTGTTTAACTCTGTGAAGCTGTGTGACTTTGCCTGTCTAAAACACCTGATTGATCTAATAAAGAGCTGAACGGCCAAGAGCTAGGTAGGAGAGAGATAGGTGAGCCTGGCAGGCAGAGAAAACAAATAGGAGGCGTAAAAAAAGAGAAAGGAGATGAAGGAGCAAGAAAAGAAAAGGAGAGGAGGAGCCAGTAAAGAAGAGGCCAGCCACCCAGCGATACCACCAGACACGGAATGAGAAGGAAAGAAAGATATACAGAAATAGAGAAAGATAAAAGCCCAGACACAAAAGGTAGACAGAATAATTAGTTTAGAAATAAGCCAAGCTAAGGCTGGTCATTCATAGATAAGAATAAGACTCCATGTGGTTTATTTGGCAGCTGGGGCAAAAGAGTAAAGAGAAAATCAACCAACAACAGACAGGAAAGTAAAGTACCCTTTGCTGTAGTCCCTCTGATGGAATTCACTGAGAACCCACAAAGGGACATCCTCACAAAAGGAATACTCACCTCCCTCCTGAGAGTTACAGATAGATAAAGCACTTTGTGCTCTGGTACTAGACAGTGAGATCCTCACATGGTCAGCTTTCAGGAGTCTGCTATACGGCACAACACTTTGAAGTTATTTAAAATCTCTAAATGGCATCTCCATGACCTTATCCAAGATATTCCTGCTGCTCTCTGGGCTCTGTTTCTGTTTTCTTTCACTGAAGTACTATCAAAAAAAAAGCTGTACGCATTTTCATTTTGAAAGAATAGGTCTCTCAGCCACCCCTAAGATCTCTTCCTAACTCCCTTTCTTTTCTCTAAGCATGTCACACATTTTCAGAGGAAGGCTAGCTTTTTCTACATGACAGTGAGGTGGACTCTTTAATCTAGATATGGATATTAATGAAAGCATCTGATAGCACACATCACATTATGACTAAGAAACTCAAACACTGAGCTACTGAGATATCTCTTCACAACTGTTGAACTGGCAAAGATGAAAAGGACAATTACAAGTCTGGTTGTAAAGAGGGCACCCCTGTGTGCTTACCAAAATATAAATTCCTGCTTTTATAAGCATCCACTAAAATTAAAAACATATCAATCATTTTAGATAACATTTCAAGCCTCAAGAATCTATTCCAGAAGCTGGAGAAATGGCTCAGCGGTTAGGAGCACTGGCTACCCTTCCAGGGGTCCTGAGTTCAATTCTGAGTAACCACGTGGTGGCTCAGGGCCATCTATAGTGGGATCTGATGCCCTCTTCTGGCATAAAGGCATACATGCAAATACAGCCCTCATAAGTAAATTATTAAATCTTAAAAAAAAAATTATTTGGGCTCACATTATTTGGCTTCTCTAGGCTTGTGAACTATAGGCTCAATGTCCTTTGTTTATGGCTAGAGTCCACTAATGAGTGAGTACATACCATATTCATCTAAAAATATTTTTAAAGCTTGTCTCTATAACTGCTAGAAGAAATAGAGAATAAACTTCTTTTCATACACATTTAAAAAAATTATCCCGAAAAATAAAAGATCTCAATCTGAAGAGATGGGTACACATGGGTATGTAGAATGAATAGCTCTTATGTAATCTTGGTTGCAGTACTACTGCACAAAATTATTTCATGTTAATATCACATGAACCATGTGTTATAAACCACCAAACCTCAGCTTCATAGTCTATGACAGAAGACTTATAGGAGGTTCCTATGCTGGTAAGACATTCTTGTTTGTTTTTGTTTTTTTGAGACAGGGTTTCTCTATAGCTTTGGAGCCTGTTCTAGGACTAGCTCTTGTAGACCAGGCTGGCCTTGAACTCACAAAGATCTGCCTGCCTCTGCCTCCCAAGCGCTGGGATTACATAGCACGATTTTCTTATTTATCAGTAATCTTTTTGGGTGTAGAACAGTATGAACAGTCTCAGTTCTCTAATGCTACTCAGATGAGGATATTGATAAAGTCATGAGCCTCTGGAATTTGCATTTTTCTCTACTAAACTTTTCTAGACCCCCCACGTATCTCACAGACATTCAGCAGGAAGGACCTTCTCACAGAACTCTGGCTCCTCCTCTAATGTGATTGCCCATAGTTTTCCAGTAACAAATACTTTACAATATTATACTTACCTTTAAAATTTTTGAATATCAGTTTCTCCATTACTTAATGAATAAGATATGCCACAAACTTTATTAAAACAGTGTAGGCAGAGGCTGTTTGTTCATTCCCGGCCACCCAGACTTCCGAAATAATCCCAATGAAACTGTATTATTTGCAATACTGTTTGGCCAATAGCTTAAGCATATTTCTTACTAGCTCTTTTATCCTAACCTAACCCATCTTCGTTAATCTGTGCATCACCATAAGGTTGTGGCCTACTGGCAAAGTTTTGGTGGATTCCTGCAGAGGCATCTGTCTCCTGTGGGGGCTACATGACTTTTCTCGACTCCATCTACTCTCTCCCCCTCTTTCTGCTTGGAACTCCCACCTTGCCCTATTGTGCTAAACCATTGGCCAAAACAGCTTTATTCATTAACCAATAAAAGCAACACATAGACAGGACTTTCCACACAAAAACAAGATAGAACTGAAGAAAAGTGTGTGATATACTTTTCTTAACCATCCTCCAAACATAACACTAAAAACCAAGATTCCTCATTTCTTGAAAAAGGTTACCTTGAAGGCAAAGCTTGTCCATTTTATTCATTCAGTATAAACCAAGCTCCTAGATAGACACAGAATATTGAAATACCAGTGTTGCATAGTTTCTTAATTTATACATTAATAAGAACTCATCCCCTTCATGATGCTTTGTAATACAACACAGCAATACAATTATGTTTCTTTCTTTTCTTATTCACAACCCGCTTATGAAAGAGAAGGCTTCCCTCTTCCTTTTTGAACTCATTATTTCTCTCCTCTAGGCCATACTTCCAAGCAAAAGAGCCCAGATAGTTTTGGAAGGTCTAATCTAATATAGAAAAATCCCGAGAACACAGTTTTTAAGTTCAAGTCCACTCTCAAAATGCCTTCAGTGTTCTGAACTTCTCTGCCTTTAATTACAACTTTCTAAGGCATATACATATGTGTGTGTCCTTCTTAGATTGCCTTAGAATGAGCTCTGTAAACTCATCTTGGATTCTCTTGCTCCTATTCCTAAATAACAATCAAACAAATAAACAAATGAAAACTCCTTTAAGTTCTCAGCCCCTTGTTTTATCATGTGATGGTGCTCTTTAACCTAACTTGACAAAACTTTACATACATCATTGACTTTCTTAGATTTTACTATAACAGAATACCACAAACTGCCCTCTCCTCCTCCCATTCCCTCCACCTTTCTCCTAACTCCAACTGCCAGGCTAAGAAGCCAAAAGGAGCCTACCCTACCTTAGGCATGGCAAGACCCAGAGCTGATTTATGAGCATGGAAGCTTGCTAGAGCCTGAAGAGAGCCAGAGAATACTCCTGTGTTTCCCTTGATGAGTTAAAAACAAAACAATACACACACACACACACACACACAACCAAATCACATAGAGAAAGTGTCTGTGTCAACAAGATTTGTCCAGACCATAAACCAGCTTTTTAGGCCCACATGAACCTATTGTCCCAACATTTACTATCTAGGTGTGTCTTTGAAAGCCATCATGTGACCTTTGGAAAACTTTGTTACACTGTTACTAAAAAATAAGATTGTAAGTTTTTTACATATACATTTCAGAAACCATATAGATGTATTTTGTGGACAGGCTATACTGCTGGTAATTTATTTCTGACTCTTGCTTAAAAAAAGAAGAGAAATCCAAGGCACACATATAGTGAGTTTCATTGCTGTGCTATTCAGTGATGAAAGATAGAAGGTTAAATGAGCATGAAAAAGCAAGAGAAAGGAAGTTGAATCTATCTTTTTTAATCTGGAACTCATTCCCATGACAGCCAACTACATTTGTGAAAGCATTTATTCATCCATGGAAGAAGAACCTTCATGACCATCAATTCCCAACACTATTGCATTGGACATAACCAAACCATAATATCCTCTAAGATTTACATGCTTAGTACATGATTCCCATGTCTCCTGTTCTGTTCAGATTTTGTTTATTTCTTTTTTCCAACTCTTAGAAGTATCGGGTTTTGTTTGAAAGGGGCAGGTTTCTGCTTCCACGTATATAATTGTGACAGGAAAATAATTGAAACTTTACTTCATGTGGTCTATTGACAGAGCTTGGCTGTAGACTTGTGTTTCATTGACATTTATTCATTTCTCTGTACAGGATCCATGGATCATGTCTCTGTTACATCGTTACACTTATTTTTTTTCTTATTTCAAAATCTAGATGTTTGTCTCACTTGACTGGATAGTAAAGTACATATTTTTTTAATTTCCCTGAACAGATGGCTGAGCAAGAACCCATCCCTTCCAACTGTTGTCATATTTTGTATTTTCACAATTGCGAATGAGAATAAGCAAAATTTTTAGTTGAATTACCATTGTGCTTATTGTCCCATAAGTGATGTTTCTCCCATATTCCTATGGACCTGTCATATTTCTTATTTTAAGTAAGTTGTCTATTATTGGCAAGGGGTAATATAAAAAAACTAGAACAGGCATACACTGATTCCTAGGATATAAATTGTTGCTGTCATTTTGGAAAGCAATTTAACCACATCTTTGAAAGTGAAACATGAATGCACACTGTAAGCCAACACTTCATTCTTGAAATGCGTCTTACAGAAAAACCTCCTAAATGTTCTTAAGAATATACATAAAGAGCTGTTTAAAAGGATTGAATTAGTGGTACATTAGTTGAAATGTATAGCTAGATAAAAATATTTACTTCATATACAAATACAAAAACATGTAGAATACACAGAAAGTAACTAATCAATGACTACATTATCCCTGAAAAACTGTGTATTATGACGTTAAACATTAAACTAAACCCCTCTTTAATTACCTCCAAAGTATGTGGTATCTTCAGCAATACAGTTTTGCCTTCAGTTCTGAGAGTCAACCAAGTGCAATGGCAGTAGACTGTGTTCTCTTAGGAGCCCTCCTAACCAATGACTTGAAGTGAAGTTTCTCATCTCTGGCTCTATGGGGTTTTTTTGGTTAAATAGTCTATGGCTCTGGAATCACCCTGTGTGATATAACTCCATTTAAACTACATATCTGCATTTTAAGTAAAACTATAAAATAATGTTTACCTATGTCTTTTCAAATGAACTTAGTGTCATTTATCTCTTTTTTCTCTCTCTCCCTCTGTATTACCCTCTCTATTCTCTCCCCAGTCAATGCCCCCCATTTTCCCATTCCTGTTTTATAGCACCTGTGTCTTACTGTGACCCATCCTAGAGATCTTTTCCCGTCTCTACCAAGGTCCCTTTTCCTTTCCTGGTTTCTGTGGTTACTTCAGATTATATAATCACATCTAAAGATTGGAATCAAAGATCTACAAAAGTTACAGAACTCAGTACAATATTTTGCAGTTATATAGAGAGAGACATAGATATATATCTGATAATTTAATTATTTAATTTTTCATTACTAATGAATAGTATTCCATTGACATATGTACTATATTTTTATCAGTTGAAGGACATTTAGGTTATTTCCATTTTCTAGGTATTGTTAATAAATCAAAAATAAATATTTATGAACAAATATCTGTATATAGGGTATTAACTCCTTTGGGTATATCTCAAGGAATGGGTCATCTGGTATATTTTCATTGTACAGATCTTTAGCAATCTTAGATTTATTCTTAGATTTTTAAGGTTATTGTGAATGAGAGTGTTTCCATGATCTTTCCCCCAACATAAGACTAAGTCAGAGGCAAACCTGGATTACAGAGCAAGAAAATGTCTTGAAAAATAAATAAATGCTACAATGGTATATGATATTCTACACTGTGACATTGAATTGTATCTATGCTGTTTCTTTAAAAAGAGAGAGAGGGAAAGTATGAGGTAAAAATTTTAGCCTTTATTTAATAACACAGTTTTAGAGTGTTCTCAGGGGTAAGAACACCAAGAAGAACAGAAACAATAACAATGGAATTCAATTAGACAGTAGAAAATATATAAGTCTTTTCAATAATAAACTCATAAAGGACAAATATTAAAACTGGAGGAAATGGCAGAGAATTATAGTTCACTACCAGATTTTGTCTTCTGTAGGCTGTTCATCATTTACATTTATAAAGGAAAAAATTATGGAAATATTTAAATTGAAGTCAAAACGATGGGGGCTCAATGGACTCTAGAAGAAATAAAAGTTCACATAATATTAAGAAATCATTTTGTACATGAAATAGAATTCTGGGCCTGCACAAATCCAAATAGGTCCGTTCTTTCTAGAAAGAGAGTAAGAATGAAGGCCTCTAAAGCAGGAGACTGCCAATTGCCCAGTGTGCAAATCTGGAGGATCATAGTAGTCTAAACATAAAAAGGATTCATCAGAATTATCTCTGCAACACGACCAAAAAAAACCTTAAATGCACCAAAACTTCAAGTAATTTTAACACATGGAAAAGCAGGAGACATTGGGCTGTGGGAGTAACCAGAATCTTCTCAATCGTGGTGAATCCTGCCTGTTTGCATGAAGATCATAAAGTACCCAGGAGCCCAAACGATCTACCAAAGGTCATCAACTAATCAGTTACACATGTTACTCACCAGCAGTATTTCTTAAATGAAAAAAAGACATTTCAAGTCTATTAAAACTTAAATGCTATGAAATTTAAAGAAATTATTAAGAAACATAATTTTTAAAGATAAATATTTCTTTGGAATATTTCTTAAAGATGCATTTTTATTTCTCTCTGTGTGTGTCTATGTGTGTGTATGTATGTGTGTGTGCACGGATGAACTCACATGCAGTTTTGTGAGTTTCTGCATATCATGTGTGTGACATGCAAGTACTGGTAGATGACAGTGGGCATCAGATCTCCTGGAGCTGGAGGCACCAGCATTTGTGGACCACCTAGTATAGGTGCTGAGAAACAAAATCCAGGTCCTCTGAGAGAACAGTAAGTGCCATGAATTGCTAAGCCATCTCTCTAGCGCCCATCTCAAGAGTATTGCTAAATTTATCTTTTGGCATTTTAACTTCAGAGAATATGGCTTTAGTTCAGCTTGGAAAGTTTTGCTGAATGCAGCAGCAAAAATTTCCACCTGGGCAAGCCAGTATGCCATGGAGCCACCATTCACCTCAGCCCTTCCTTTCCACAGTAAACAGACATGAAAGAACTGAATGAACATCAAAGCAAAGCTTGTCGTAGTCGTCAGTAAAGCCCTCAAAGATGCTACAGAGAGATTGAAATAAAGCCCCATCCAGATTTATTTCATGCATTTCCCAACATGCAAAAATTAGGTAACGAAAACTCCAGGAAGCCAATAACCCATTATGAACAGATTTGAAATTGAGGGGGAGATATTTGGTAATGGAGACACAAATTAGCTGCAGAGTAAATTACTTCCTAGCAGTGGAGAGCAGTTTCTCAGCTAGCCTCTAGCTCCCATGCACTGCTATTTCTTTTTTAAAAAAGATGGACGAGTTTAAGCTGACCACAAGCAAAGCGGGTTATTTGTTGCAGACGGTTGACACACTCATGTCTGCAGCATTGCACAATCTGAACAGTAGATTGATGAATAGATTGATGGACAGATGGATGAACGGACAGACGGACGGACGGACGGACGGACAGATGGATGGATGAAAAATAAGCAGAGCTTTAGATGTATGCCTAACAAAGATTCTGGACTTTAGTGCTGAACTTCATGTAATTACTGTTGATTTTGGAAATAAGTTATTCCAAATATCCTATCAGCCCTGAAGAGAATGAAACTGTATTGTGACAAACCCGAAATTCCTCACAGTAAAGCCAGACCTGTTTTCCAACCTCTGTTCTGGCCATGGTTAGGGAATACAAAGCTAGGAACATTAGAAGTAAATTTGGATGAATTCATGTTTTCTCGTGAGAACTGAATTTAAACAGAGGGACCTGGGGTGCCAGGTAGACATGACTGCAAGACAAGAAAGTCAGAACTTTAATATTGCCTCCATCAGGGCCTCCCTAAGGTCCTAGATCATTCTGCCCTGCCTCCCAGAAGCATAACTGCTTAGCTGTTTGTTAAATTCTATGGCGCAACTCCATTTTCTGCCTGAGTTAGTGAGAGTCATTTTCCTTCCATTGGTTGCAATAAAATAAACATTGCCTAATATATCTGCCCAGAGTAAAATGTCATGAAACAATGTGAAATATAAATGGGTGTGAGCCTGTAAAGGGGACGGACAAACTGTACAAAGTAAAATGACCCTCTAACTACAAGTTCATAACCAAAACTAAGAAACCTACATTAATCTTAATCATTCTTTCTTTCAAATATATTTGTTTCTTAAAATTAAAATATAATTACTTCATATCCCCTTCCAATCTTTTCCATGAACCCTCTTGTTCTCTCTCTAATTTATGTCATGTATATATAAAGGGTTTCACGTAGAGTCATACATATATTTAGGAAAACATAGTCCTAATTGTATAAATACAACCTGCTCACTCTGTATATTGTTATTTGTATGTACATGATTTGTTAACTGACCACTTGAATCATGAGATGTATGAGATGTTGAGTGGCTAGAGAGATGTCTCAGTAGTTAAGATCACTTGCTGCTGCTCTTGCAGAGTAGCCAAGTGCAATTCCAAGTGCCCACATTGAGTCCTTCACAAATGCCTGTAATTAAATCCCCAAAGTATGAAATGTCCCCTGCTTGCTTTCATATATAGATAGATAGATTATAGATGATAGATAGATAGATGATAGATAGATAGATGATAGATAG
>LOJH01019084.1:0-15553 GCA_001685095.1 Ellobius talpinus | reverse complement strand
TGGGAAGAAGGGCAGAGTGAGAGATGCCATGGATCTCCTGCCTGAAGCAGATGCTGGTTAGAATCTTGCCGGTAAGCCACAGTCACTTGGCGATATACTAGAAATGGGTTAAATTAAGATGTAAGATTTAGCCAATAAGTTAGAGCTAATCGTCAAGCAGTTTTTTTTTTATTGAATACAGTTTCTGTGTGGTTATTTTGGGTGTAAGCTAGCCAGGCAGCCGGGACAAACAAGCAGCCCCCCTCTTTACAAGCTACTCAATGATTTTTCTAGCTTCTAATAAACCAGTGTCTCAAAGCATCTGAAAATAATTGCAAAGTTTCTACACTACCTTGCCCATTGCTTTGGTCCTGTACTGGGAATGCATGCATGCCTTCTGAGCACATTGATATATATGCTCCCTTCTATAAGCTGTCGTTATATGTCTAGCCTTTCCTCATGATAAACATAAGAAATGATCACCTTGTAAATTTTTGTTCTGACACAAATTAACAAAAACTAAAAACAAAACAAAGATCACATAAGGGAACCCCTCTTATAAAGGGCTGTACATTACATGTAGCTTTCCTTTCCTTGGGGAGGAAAACAGTTAGCATAATGCCTGAAACTTCTTCTTCCTGTTATATCAAGTTGTACCCATTGTATTTTTAAGAATTGTTTTATTTATTATTAGCCATAGATTTATTTTCAAAATAATGTAGTATCTCTGTCAATATGAAAATATTTTGATGGGTTTTTAAGTTTATCATTTATTTCAAAATTTGACATACTATGTACAATATTTTACTAACAGGAACAAATATTTTAATTCAATAAGAAAAATCACAAGGTTTTTATTTATGGATTTGGTCCATGTTTATTAAAAGTAGCAAAACAGAATATATATTTGTTAGTATGGGTGGCAAATACTTCCTCTGTAAAAATATAGTTCAAGTACTCACTTGCCACTCTTATGCCCTATAATGTAACTAAATTGTACAGTTAAAATTGAGCTTCAGCTTTTTTCTATTATGTGTGTGAGTGCAGGTATATATGTGCCACAGTAAACATACAAAGGTTCAACGGCTAAGCAGGATACTGATCTGTGAGTATAGTAGACTCTAGATAGGAGCTATTTTATTACTATGCTTCTTTAGCAGAGTAGTTGTATTTGATTTTTCTGTAGGTCCATGACCTGTGTAGTTTCAGGTTCGTGGCTACCCAAGCAGTAAGAATTTCAAGTGTTAGCTTGAGTACTGCCTTTTCTCTAATGGCCAAACAAGTTAGTTATTGCCTTTTATTAGAATAAATTTAGAAAGATGTAGACACATTAGATTATCTCTGCTAGTTCAAAAATAACATCTATTTTTCTAGTGTGTCTAATGGAAAAGTCAAGAGAATTACTTAATTATACTTTGTAGGGGATTCACATCTGTTTGCTTTTAAAAAGACAGCTAATTGACAGTTTTGAAGACCCTTCAGTCAATGATTATGAATTAGTATGAATTCACATATATCCTAGAGTACATTTTGCATTGCCATTAAGATTTGTGGTAATCTCAGTTTTCTTGTCACTTAAAATGGGATGGTGTTAATATTACCTATTATTCTGATGTTACTGTGAAGATGAACATAAACCAAGTTAGAGAAGGTACCTGAGAAGCCTGACAGAGTAACACAGTGTTTGTCTCCTAAGTGCTACAGTATTACACTTCTTTCCCCTCCTCCCTCTGGGCAGCCTGGCTGTTTTCATACTTAGCTGGTAGTAAAAGTATGCAGCACCACTCTCGGCTCAGTAATTCTTTGCATTTGCACCACATGCTTTTCTAACAGATTATATCACTTTCCTTCCAGATGAAACTTCAAAGAGGTCAGGAATCGTAGTACTAACAAGGAAGTGAGGTTTGTCCAGTGTCTTCTGTATTTATCAAGGGGGCTCTTTTCTAATTCCTAGACACAAGCATCAGCTTTCACTATTAAAAAAATGCATTTTACATATATTGGGTTTTTTTTGTCTGCATGTATGTGCACTATGTGAGTGCCTGGAAGTGGAATTAGTCAGTTGTGAGTGATGCTGTGTGTTAGAACTCAAACCAAGGTCCTCTGCAAGAAACAGCAAGTGTTCTAACTAACCACTGTGCCACATCTCCTTCCCCAGGTATTCCTGATAGGTAAACATCTAACTTCCACCTTCTCTTAATATCCTAGCCATAAGTATTAGGGTTAGAGAGCAAGTACTTTAGCGAAGTTCCTGGAACTTTCAAGCTTGTATGAAAATGAAATGACAGATATTTAAAGAGCTTTGGAAAGTAATTTAAAATGATAAACATAAAGTTGAA
Source organism: Ellobius talpinus (assembly GCA_001685095.1). Lineage (NCBI taxonomy): Eukaryota > Metazoa > Chordata > Mammalia > Rodentia > Cricetidae > Ellobius > Ellobius talpinus. The sequence goes on along the minus strand of LOJH01019084.1, from coordinate 13,235 downwards.
TTTTTTATTGGTTATAATTTTTAATAGTCACATTTTCTTTGATGGTAAACTAGAAACTTTAAAAAACAATCATTTCTAAAAAAGTAAAATCTTTCTGAACTATTTTTTCTATTCTAGTTGTTTTTGTTACCTTCATTCAAAGATAGCTTTAGCAGCAAATTCTGTGTTGCTCCTAAGGATTTTGTTGAATTTCTAAGTGAATATAGTACCTTAGTTTTTGTTGGAGGAATTAATTTTATTAGCATATGGTGGTGAATCTGACATTTCAGGTATTATACTTTAGCACAGTGCTAGATAATCTTTTTAAAAAAGCTGTCTAAAAGAAATCTTTCCAATAATTGTTAACAATCTTATAAAATCTTGTGACAAAAAGAGATGGAAAGTATTCCTCTCCTCTACCCTACCTGGATGTGAGGAAAAGAAATTTTGGCCCACGTAAAATTTCTCTATAACGTGTGCTCAACGTAGTGTACCTCCATCACTTCCTCCAATATAAAGGACTTGGACAGGTGTTATTAATAAAAAGTAATAATAAAAACTCTTCTATTTTAAATAAGGATGCTATTCTCCCAGCTTTGAAGCTTGCACATACTCTCTAACTGATCCCAGCTTTCGCTCATCTGGTCTTTAAATGGCTCCTTTCATGTGGTTGGCCCACGAGCCGTGCGTACTGCCGTTCAATCACGCCACTGTATGTTGCCATCATGAGGGTGGTTTGCATGATTTGCATTTCCTGTGCTGTTTGAGCTTCAGTGAGCTCCAAGCGCCATGAAGAAGAAACCACTGCCAAATAATGCAGTGATTTTAGTCAAACCAGATGAGCTTGTACCAAAGTCAGGCTACTAAGTCAGTTGGGGGTTGGGAGGTGTTGTCAGGATATCCTGTTAAAAAAGGATACTTCAAGATGTCCACACATGCAAGATGTAAGTTCCTATACAAATCTGGTGCTGCAGTAGAAGCAGGTTACATTTAGTATATTAAGTGAAGTTGTTGAAATAAATAATTATGTGTACGTTATTCTTAGAAAATTTAGTTTTACATTTTAGTATTATGTCATGCTGCCAGTGTAATTTTTTATTGTGACAATAATAGATTTTAGTGATATCAATTTCCTAACCATACAGAATGAAATTTCTTTGGAATTAAATTATATACATTGATTACTTGTCCCCTTGTTCTCCAACAGAAAACTTACATTGTATTAAAACATGATTAATAAAAGCTGACCAAAAAGTAATAGAAAAATGGCATAGTAATGGGCCTATGAACAGCTACTAATGTGAGGAAGAAAAAAGAAATATGCACCAGCTACTAGTCTTCATTAAAAACAGACAGATGGGGAGACAGACCTATATGGTGCCACAAATAGACGAATATCTTATAAAGGTTTTCAAACAAATGTTGAAAGAGCCACAGAAATTTCAGAAGTTGGTTTAAAAGTATCATTTGCTTATAAATATGGTGTATTTATTCTGCTCACCTGAAAGCTAACCTTTAAATTGTTATTAAAATATTTTATCAATATTAAAAACAATGTAGACTAAACCTATACATAGCTCAGAAAAATTAAAATAAGTTTCACTGTTAGCAATGTATATTTTTAGATATTTTAGACTTAGATCTAGTGTTATAGTGCTTACAAGAAAGATTTCAGTAGAAATCTTGCTAAGTGTTGTTTGATAATAGTGCCAAAGATTTACTATTCTGTGTACAAACAATTGAAGACTAGTTATGCTCATAAAAATAAACCTCACAAACTAGCTGTGGATTCTTGTAGTTATTTGATTATATTCTACTGACTAACCTAGTGCCTGTTGTGCATGTTATACATGTACTGATGAAGCTTTTAAGTGACACATACTTACTGTAGAAGTTAATATAAAATAGTATATTAAAAAGGGGTGAAATATACATTACTGTAGCTATCCAAATGTGGTTTTATATTTTGCATGCATTATGTATAAACCTCAGAACCTATTTTTTGTTTTATTTGTTTTATTTTTTTGATGGGTTCTGGTCTATTTATGGACAATATTCTGTTAAATTTTATTTATATTTTGTTCAATAATTTTCAGTTTAACATAAACCTAACTTTAATATAGCTTTTATCTAGTTCTTAATTTGGCATATGCATTGTTATTAGGTTATCTGTTTTGGAAATGTTGCTTCAGGCAGTAGTATTTTTCAATTTGATCAAAATGATATTTGCCTTATCTGGCTTTCTCACATCCTCAGCTTGGTGTGGTTATTGGTACTGGTTTTAGAGTAATGGCACAAATGTCATGTAGGTATAAAAAATATTGTTGCCGTGTAGGTAAACTAGACTTCAGAACATGTCATCAAAGCAAACTATTCACACCTCCAAGGAACAAAAGGCTTGATTTGTGGTGGAGCAAAGTATGAGTAACTGTTGCCTGGGAACATGCAACATTAGGTCTTCCTAAACATAATGATCCAATGAAGAAGCAGTTTGTTGGAGTTTTTATAGTAACAGAACAAAGAAAGTTATACAAATCAAGGCATTTTAAAAACACATTGTCAGAAACAGATGTGCAGCATTGTGCCCTGCAAAGGAGGCAGTTATAGCAAGATGGGGGAAGCTGCCCTTATTCCTCAGATGCCTTCTTATGACAGTCTTATATTGAGTTGGTGGAAGCTAATGGTCTACTAAGTTAATAAAGGTCTGTGTTTGTTATTCACAGTATGTTAGGCAAGGGGCTAAAGCTAACCCAATCAGACCCTGGACCTGCAACATCCCAACCTTTCCTAATTATTTCTGTTTTAATCATTTAGTCCGTCCTTACAGCCCGGCTTCTTTCCAGAAATTCACATTTATAGACATTACAATAAAGTTTAGTGATTTAGTTTTATGTAAATAAATTTGAAAAGAAGTAATATTGGAACACCTTTTCTTTGAGTATTTTTCTTTGTTACTGAAATGGCTGTTCTTGACTGTCAAGTCGACTACATCTGTAGTTAACTAAAACCCAAGCAGCTAGGTACACCTGTGAGGGATTTGTATTGAATTGAGTTATTTGAAGGGGGAAGACCTACTTTTAATCCAGATCTTTTGAGGTGGAAAGACCCACATTTAATGTGGGCACAGCTTCTGGTGGCAGTCTATTTAAAGGGCATGGAAGAAGGAAGCTTTTATTCTTTGCCTGCTTGCTCTCACTGGCAAGTCCATTCCTTCACTGCCATTAGAGCCTGTTTCTTCCAGATTTAGGATGTACTGAAGACCAACTGAGACATCTAGCCTCATGGACTGAACAACTACTGATTCTTGGCCCTTTTGTTCACAGGCAGTCATTGCAATCCAGCCTGTAAGCCGTTCTGATAAATACCCTTTATATATATGTATATGAATATATTTCTCATCCGTCCGTCCGTCCGTCCGTCCATCCATCCATCCATCCATCCATCCATCCGTCTATCTATGCATTTCCTAAGTTCTATTCCTATTGAGAACCCTTCATTTGGAAGAAACTATTCTTGAATCCAAAATAAATTTTATTCTTAACTGCTTAATACCATGGTGAGGAATGGACACGTTTTGCATTTAGTTGTCTTTATGAAACATTTCTATACTGCAATTTGTGCATAAATCATGAACATCACTGGCACACATTTTTCTGACCTCACAACATAAGCTGTACTCCTTTTGCAATCCTAGCAAATGTGTTTATGAAGATTTCAGCAATAATAGTCTAAATAAGAAACAGAAGCTAAAGTTATGAGCCAAACAGATACCTATCAGTTTCCTTGAGTTTAATCTTATTAAAATATGGATCTCAAAAACATTAAATACAATGTCATGTTAGAGAGGCAATGTGTGATAAATATAGTTCATGACAGGAACCTGTTATTAGATCAGCATTACTGGTGACTCTGTTATGGAAATTTCCTTCTAATTTAGTTAGGGTTCCCCCATGTTCCACTCAGTGCATCACTGTACTTTTGTCTTTAATATCAAATAGATCATTTTCTGTTGAATGAAAGGCAATTTTCCTACTTCCAAATCTCATAGACTGTATTGTCATCACTAATCAAACAAGTCATACAGGAAACTAGCTATTTATTTCAAATCGGAAAACCAATATGCAACATTAAATGAGTTCATACTGATCATTGCATCTGAGGTTCTATAAACATCATACCTAAAACTACCTCATCCTTACCAAGAACAGTCAGTCATCCTACATCCTCCTCCTCCTCCTCCTCCTCCTCCTCCTCCTCCTCTTCTTTTTAAAATGTGAAAGACTTCTACTTGGCTAAATCACAGATAATTGAAAGCTACCCATATTTATGAATACTAACTATTTGATGTAAAACTAAAACACGTTGAGAATCTCACATCTAAATTTATTACCATCACACCATGTTTACTGTTTACTTTGAAGAAATAGGCATAGAAAATTTACTAGTGTAACCTGTTTATTTGTAGCCAGGTACTTATTTTATTTTTAAATTTTAGAAGGCATTTAGAAAAATATTTTTAAAGGGCATAAAAATTGTTTGGCAGATTTTCATTAATGAAACATTTTAGCACATGAGAAAGATTTCATTGGAGCTCTTAGAACCACTTCCGCTAAAAACATGGTTTTCATTTAAAATGTCATCAGTGTGGAACAAAACATCAATTAAATAGTTTATCTTCTCTCTTAAGAGTAAAAAACAGGAATGAAAGAGAAAGAAGGGAAAGCTAGTGCATTGTTGATTCTTCTTAAGGAACTCTTACTTGCTCTATTGTGAGTTACTTATGGTTGATGGAATACTATTTTTTGCTTCTCTCAGTTGCATCAGATGTGTGTGTGTGTGTCCTTTTCTTTGAGACAAGGTTTGTTTGTGTGTGAAACTAACCCTGTAGACCATCCTGGATTTGAACTCACAGAGATTTGCCTATTTCAGCTTCCAGCATGCTGGGAAATAAAGGTTTGAGTCACCAACACAGCATGATGGCAGATTTTTTTTTCTTTTTTAGGTTCCATTAGATGTTTATATTTTTACAAGGATAAATCCACTGAGCAATATGCCTAATTTCATGGTCTCTAAGCAGACACTGCAAATTCAGTTTTGTAAATAAGAACTTCTTCAGAAATTATTTTTCTTCTTTGTCCAAAATTATTCTTAAGCACATGTTAGAAGCAGAATGTGTCTTCATCCCCCATACACTTCCCACAGCAAATTGAATGCAGGTTTTTCTTAGAGGGTTGATCTAGTGAAAACCTGTGTGTAAACTGCAGCAAAAGCATTGAGTTCCTTTTAGAATTTTCTGGGTTGTGAATATGAGATAGTAAGTTGCTTTTGTCTAGCTGTGCTCCCTGAGTACTGGATGTGGTTCTTGTCTAGTGTGTCTGAGGCCATTTCCATCAATTTGTATTAGTATGCTTTTGTTCTGACTACACCTTAGGAGCATGTTACAATCCAGGTTCCTTTCCTGCAGAAGAGATGACTCTGTTTCCACTGTTAGGTACCTTTAGGAACATCCAGTGAAACTTTATTGTGTGGTGTATGTGCTGTGCTTTAAGGTATTTAAATTACATTAGAAATTCCAGGTCAAACAAAAATATTGGTATTTTTGTGCTATTATATGCACAACTTTATATTAAAAGCATGTGTTTTATAATTAATAGAAATAATTCATACTAAAAATACCACCAATATCTTATAAGAGAGTTTTAGTATATCCCTTACAATTCATGCTTGAACCCTGATAGTAACAACATTCCTGTCACCCATGAACACTGTGTGTACCTGTTTTAGCTTTCATCACTGTGACACAATTTCTGAGAGACTAAGTCTGTAAGGTGGAGCAGCTGATTTGAGTTCACAGTCTTCGGCCTTTCATTCTGTGACTGGTTGGGCTTCTGCTTTTGGATGTGTGTTCAAATAGTGTTTGTCTTGGTGGGGTACATAACTGTGGAAGCTACTCACCTTATAACAGGCAGGAAGTTTAACATCGTGGTGTCCACTATGGCATGCCCCCATTTACCAACTTTTTTTCCTCTAAGGTACCAGCATTTCCCATCATATTACATAAGCTGGTGACTAAACCTCTAACTCGTGTTTCTTTGGGGTTACCTTTCCAAACTATCACATTACCTAGGTACAGTGTTAGTGAATATTCCACAGCAGCCAAGTTAGCAGAGCCTAATTTAATTCAGCTAACATTTGGGACAGTATCAAGGGAAATTGTTTATGTAAAACTAGGCCACTTTTAAAACTAAGTTTTCTGTTTTATATTCTTTGCACCATATTATCAACAAAAGATTATTGTTTCATCTGAAAATGACAGGATTGTTTTTCTCAGAAATTGCATAGGTATCTCTACCCTTTGAACAACAACTGCAACAAAGGTTCTTGCTGCTAATATTCACTTAGTCTAGGAGGTTCTAATTTTAGTTTGGGTACTATCACTGGGCTGGTTGAAGATAGTCTGAAGGCCTATGTTTATGTTTCTCTATTCTAATTTGCATAACAAGTTATCTTTGTGAAAATTCCTTTGACTCTTCTCCCTTTTTACTAAGAATTAGAAATTAGTAACTTGAGAAGAGGGAGAGATGTGAACTGAGCACTAAGCTCCCTGGTAGGATGCCAATTAATGGGGAAATGCAGTGAACCTGGGGTCCATCACTTTAATTTCAGATCCTTTTCCATTTCTCTAAGTACTTCTGAGGAACTTCTTAGAATTTCAGAGTCCATACCTGTAGCATGATTTCTAATTTATTTTAATAATAAAAACCCAGAGTCAAATGTTAGGGCAAATGCTGAAAGATCAGAGAGACAAAGGAGCAAGCAAAGGCAACCTCTTAACCTTGCCAACCTCTCAGCTGAAAAGGGGCCCTTCCTTATCACTTTCTCTTTTTGCCTGACCTTAACCATTTCCTGTTTACTCCCAGGTGCTAGTTGGGATTATAGGCATGTGCCATCACTACCTGGTCTCTATGGTTAACTAGGGCCTTGCTCTGTATGCTGATCTCCAGACAAACTTTGTTAGAGCATAAAGTATGTCCACATTTTCCTATTTTTGTCTAAAACAGAAAAAAGGTATAACTAATATAAAAAACTATACAAGTACAGTAACTATATATAATATATAGGCAATAAGTATATCAACAATGTCTAGTCCATTTACATTTGGCAGATTCAGAGAAAATACTCCATTATCTGCCCTTCTTGGTAAGTCCAAAGGTTTGTACCTAATTCACCTTCTATCCTAATTTGCAATACCAAAACTAGCTTTTAATGTCTCTCATCCTTATATATACACACTTTACATCTGTTTAGTGATGTTCTATGAATCTGGTAACAAGGAAAACTATTACTATAGCTATAACTATAAAGTTTTCAACTCCATCAGAGACCTGAGAAGGAAATATTACCTGAGTAAGCCGGAAGTGCAAGCAAGTGACTCCTAAAAATTGTGATAAATGACAGAAACAGCTGGCTTCCTGGACAGTCACCCAAGGTTCCTCAGTAATGCTGGAGCATCTGTGAAACAGGATATACGGAAGGGCTGTCCTACCTTGTCTTGGCAAAGATCTGCGGTTCTTTCTTTTGTGTCTTGGTTGTCCAGTTTCAACAACATACTGTCAGCAGTAACTCAAGGGCACTTTCTTACCCAATGGCTTACCTTTGCCACTAAGAAAATAAATTCCATATGGAGTCTATTCAATGCCTTTATTGAAGTAGATTGGTGCTGCCAGAGCCAGACATTTCTCATAGTCATGAAAAAAAATCTATGTTGTTAAAATATCTTTTTCATTTTTAAAACTTACTTTACATACCAACCGGTTTTTGCTCCCTCCACTCATCCCATTTTCTCCCCCTGCCTCACTTCTAAGTCCCTTGCCCATTGATCCATTTAGATGGGGTAAGGCCTCCTGTGGGAATCAGCAAAGCATGACATATCATGTTGAGGCAGGACCAAGCTTCTCCCCACTGCTAGGGGCTCCACAAAAGACCAAGCTGTCCAACTGTCACCCAGATGCAGAGGGCTTAGGTCGGTCCCATGCCATCTCCTTGTCTGTACATCCAGAGTCCATGAGTTCCCACAAGCTCAGGTCAGCTATATCTATGGATTTTTCCATCATGATCTTGACCCCATTCCTCCTTGCTCATAAAATTGTTTCACCCTCTTCTTCAACTGGATTCCCAGAGCTCTGCCTAGTGCTTGACTGTGGATATCTGTGTCTACTTCTCTTAGGTACTGGATGAAGGCTCTATGATGACAAGGTAGTCATCAGTCAGATTATAGGGGAAAACCAGTTCAGGTACCCTCTTACACTATTGGTAGGAGTCTTAGCCGGTATCATTCTTGTGGATTCCTGGCAGTTTTCTTAGCACCAAGTTTCTGCTAACCCCCATAATGGCTCCCTCTATCAAGATATCTTCTTCATTACATATCCCCTTGGTCCTGCCACAAAAATAACTATCCTGATCACTCATGTTCCCATCCTCCTATTTTCTTTCCTCCTCTCTGACCTCCCAGTTTACCCCAGACATCTCATCTGTTTCCTCTGTCCCAGGGAGATCCATGCATCCCTCTTAGGGTCCTCATGCTTACCTAGCTTCTCTGGGGCTGAAGAATATATTCTTGTTATTTTTTGCTTTACATCTTATATTCACTTATGAGTGAGTACATACCATGTTTGTTCTTCTGAGACTGTGTTACCTCATTCAGGATGTTTTTTTTCTAGTTCCATTCTTTTAACTGCAAATTTCATGATGTAATTGTTTTTATTTTCCACTGAATTTTACTCCATCATGTAGATATACCATGTTTTCTTTATCCATTCTTCAGTTGAGGAGCATCTAGGTTGTTTCCAGGTTCTTGCTATTATGAATAATGCTGATATGAACATAGGTGTCCAGTTGTCCTTGTTGTATGGTTGAGCATCCTTTGGGTATATGCCCAAGAGTGGTATCACTGGGTCTTGAGGTAGATTTATCCCCAGTTTTCTGAGAAACCACTATACTGATTTCCAAAGTGGTTCTACAAGTTTGCACACCCACCAACAGTGGAGGAGTGTTCCCCTTACTCCACATTCTATCCCACATAGACTGTCATTAGTGGTTTTGATCTTGGCCATTCTGACAGGTGTAAGGTGGTATCTCAGAGTTGTTTTGATTTGCACTTCCCTGGTAGCTAAGGACATTAAACACTTTATAAAATGTATCTTGGCCCTGTGTTTCTTCTGTTGAGAATTCTCTGCTTAAATCTTTACCCCATTTTTAATGGAATTGGTTGATATTTTGATGTCTAGATTCTTGAGTTCTTTATCTTTTGAATATTAGTCCTGTGTCAGATGTGGGCTTGGTGAAGATCTTTTCCCATTCTGTAGACTGCTGTTTTGTCTTATTGACAGTGTCCTTTGCCTTACAGAAGCTTTTCAGTTTCAGAAGGTCCCATTTATTAATTGTAAACCTTAGTGTCAGTGCTATGAGTAATGTTTTATATTCAGGAGTTAGTCTCCTGTGACACTGTGATCAAATATATTTCCCATTTTCTCTTCTATCAGCTTAATTCTAACTGGATTTATATATAGGCCTTTAATTCACTTGGACATGTGTTTTGTGCATGGTGATAGATATGGATCTACTTGCATTCTTGTACATGCCGCCATCCAGTTATTCCAGCACCATTTGTTGAAGATGCTTTCTTTTTTACATTATACCATTTTGGCTTCTTTGTCAAAATTCAGGTGTTCATAGGTATGTGGGTTTATGTCAACATCTTTGATTAGTTTCTATTGATCCACGTGTCTGTTTTTATGCCAATACCACACTGTTTCATTACTAAAGCTATATAGTGGAGCTTGAAGTCAGGGATAGTGAAACCTCCAGAAGTTACTTTATTGTACATGATTGTTTTATCTATCCTGGGTTTTTGTTTTTCCACATGAACTTGAGTATTGTTCTTTTGGGGTCTGTGAAGAATTATGTTGCAATTTTGATGGGGATTGCATTGAATCTACAGATTGCTTTTGGATAAGATTGCCATTTTTACTGTGTTAATCCTACTGATCTACTATGAGCATGTGAGATCTTTCCATTATCTGACCTGTTCTACAGTTTCTTTCTTCAGAGACTTAAAATTCTTGTTATATAAGTCTTTTACATGTTTGGTTAGAGTTACCCCTAGATATTTTATATTTTTTGTGGCAATTGTGAATGGTGATGTTTCTGTGATTTCTTTCTCAGTCCGTTTATCATTTGTATATAGGACTACTGATTTTATTTTTTTATTTATTTTATTTTATTGCTAATCTTGTATCCAGCCACATTACTGAACATGTTTATCAACTGTAGGAGTTCTCTGGTAGAATTTTGGGGGTCACTTTTGTATACTATCATATCATTTGCAAATAATGGAAGTTTGACTTTTTCCTTTGTAGTTTGTATCCACTTGATCTCATTTTATTGTTTTATTGCTTTAGCTACAACCTCAAGTACTATTTTGAATGGATATGAAGAGAGTAGACATCCTTGTCTTGTCATTGATTTTAGTAGAATCCTTTTAGTTTCTCTCCATTTAATATGATTTTGACTATAGGCTTCCTGTAGATTGCCTTTATTATCTTTAGGCATATTCCTTGAATCCTTGTTTCCTCCAGAACCTTTATCATGAAGGTTTGTTGGATTATGTCAAAGCTTCTTTAAGCATCTAAAGAGATGATTATGTAGTTTTTTTCTTTCAGTTTGTTTGTATGTTGGATTATATTGACAGTTTTATGTTGAATCTTTGGGATGAAGCCTACTTGATCATGTTGGATGATTTTTTTTGATCTTGGATTTTGTTTACCAGTATTTGGTTGAATATTTTTGCATCAATGTTCATGAGGAAGATTGGTCTGTAATTCTCTTTCTTTTGTTTGGGTATCAGAGTATATGTGGTCTCATAAAAGAGATTGACGGTTTTCCTTCTTTTTTTATTGTGCAGAACAACTCTTCTTTGTAATTCTGATAGAATTCTGCGCTGAAACCATCTGGCCCCCAATCTTTTTTGGTTGCAAGACTATTAGTTACTGTTTCTATTTCCTTAGGGATTATAGGTCTGTTCAAATTATTTATTTGGTCTTGATTTAATTTTGGTATGTTGTACCAATCAAGAAAGTTGTCCATTTCTTTTAGATTTTCTTGTTTGTGGAGTACCGGTTTTTGAAGTATGACCTAATGATTCTCTGTGTTTCCTTGGAGTCTATTGTTATGTTCCTCTTTTCATCTGATTTTGTTAAGTTAAATTTTCTCTCTGCCTCCTGATTAGTTTGTATAAGGGTTTGCCTATCTTGTTGATTTTCTCATAAACCAACTCTTTATTTCTCTGATTCTTTGTATTGTTTTCCTTGTTTCAATTTTATTGATTTCAACTCTGAGTTTGATTATTTTCTGCAGTTTTTTTCTCCTTGGTGAGTTTGCTTCTTCTTATTCTAGAGCTTTCAGGTGTTCTGTTAAGTTTGTGTGTGATTTCTCCATATTCTTTATGTAGTCACTTCATGCTATGAACTTTCCTCTTAGCACTGGTTTTATTGTGTCCCATAAGTTTGGACATGTTTTGGATTCATTTTCATTGAATTCTATTGTTTTTAATTTCTTTTTTTTCTTTAATCTAGTGGTGGTTCATTTGAGAGTTGTTCAATTTGCATGAGTTTGTAGGCTTCCTGTAGTTTGTGTTGTTGTGGAACTCTGACGTTAAGACATTATGGTCCAAAAATTATAAGGGATTATTCTAATTTTTTTTGTATCTGTTGAGATTCGCTTTATGACCGAGAATGTGGTTAGTTTTTGAGAAGTTTTCATGAGGTGCTGATTAGAATTTTTATTCTTTTGTATTTTGGTGAAATGTCTTAAGTCTATTTGAATCATAACATATGTTAGTTCCCTTGTTTGTCTTAATTTTTTGTCTGGCAGATCTGGCAGAGTGGGGCATTGAAGTCTTCCACTATTAATATGTGGAATTTAAGCATTAATAATACTTGTTTTACAATTGTGAGTGCACTTGTATTCTGTGTGTAGATGTTCATAATTGAGACTTCATCTTGATAGATTTTTCTTGTGTTGAATATGAAATATCCTTTATCTTTTTCAATTAATTTTTTGAAGTCTGTTTTATTAGATATTAGTTTACCTATGCTGGCTTGCTTCATAGGGTCATTTGTTTGAAAAATCTTTTCCTTTTACTCTGAGGTGATGTCTGTCTTTGAGTAGAGGTATATTTCTTGTATGCAGCAGAAGAATGGAGCTTGTGTTCGTATCCATTCTATTAGCCTGTACCTTTTTATTGGTGAATTGAGTCATTGAAAATAAGAAATGTTACTGAAAAGTGGTTATTAATTCCTCTTATTCATAGTTTTGGTTGTGGTGATGGTAGTGTGTGTGTTTTCTTTCTTTGGGCTTTGCTCTTTTGAGATTATCTATTTCCTGTGTTTTTATGGATGTAATTCATTTCCTTAGGTTGGAATTTTCCTTCTAATACTTTTCTGTAGTGCTGGATTTGTGAATATATATTTAAATTGTTTCTCTGTCTATGTTGATTGAAAGTTTTTTTTCTGGGTTTAGTAGTAAGTAGCTTAGTCCATGGTCCTTTAGTGTCTGTAAAACATTTGTCCAGGATCTTCTGACTTATAGAGTTTCCGTTGGGAAATCAGCTATAATTCTGATAGGTCTGCTTTTTTCTGCTACTTGACCTTTTTCCTTTGCAATAATTAATATTTTTCTTTATTCTGCATGTTTAGTGTTTTGATTATTGTATGGCAAGGAGACTTTTTTTTATTGTTTTGACCCAGTCTATTTGGTATTCTGTAAGCTTCTTTTACCTCTATTACATGCCCTTCTTTAGGTTGTGAAAGTTTCCTTTTATGATTTTTTGAATATGTTTTTGTGCCTTTGAGCTGTAATTCCTCTCCTTTTTCTATCCCTATTATTCTTTTCATGGTGTGACAGATTTATTGGATGTTTTGTGTGAGGAATTTATTGGATTTATCATTTTCTTTGAGTGATACATCTTTTCCTCTATTGTATCTTCAAGTCTTGAGATTTTTTTCTTCCATCACTTTTATTCTGTTAGTGATACTAGCATTTCTAGTTCCTGTTAATTTACCCAGATTTTTCCATTTTTCCAGTATTCCCTTTGTTTATGTTTTTTATTGGTTTCTGCTTTAGTTTTCAGATCTTGAGATTTTTTTCACCTGTTTGATTAATTTTTCTTTCCTTTTTTCTCCTTCCTTCCTTCCTTC
>LOJH01019083.1:0-12539 GCA_001685095.1 Ellobius talpinus | reverse complement strand
TTATAGTTTCAGAGGTTCAGTCCATTATCATCATGGCAGGGAGCATGGCAGCATTGCAGGCAGATGTGGTGCTAGAGTAGTAGTTGAGAGTCCTCTATCCTGTAGGCAACAGGAAGTTGACAGAGACATTGGGCAGTATCCTCAGCATAGGAAACCTCAAAGCCCACCCCCACAGTGACACACTTCCTTCAACAAGGCCATACCCACTCCAACAAAGCCACACCTCCTAATAGTACCACTCTCTATGAGATTATGGGAGCCAATTGCAGTCAAACTACAACACAGAGCACCTTGAGCCAGCACATACAAGGGCTCTTTCAGGATAAGATGTCACTATGGTAACCATCCAGTTTGAGCCTTGGGGACTAAGAGAAGAGGGTAATGGTGGTTCCCACTGTAGGCATACATTTCCCAGCAAGAAAAAACAAGCCGAACACCAACAACAGGAAGCCTGAGAGAAAGTCTTGCAAAGGCTAGGTGGAAGCCTGAGCAAAGTATGAACCCTCTAGATCTACCCCCCCACGGCCACCCAAACGCCACTCCTCACTACCCCTGCCCTTCCTGTGATTGGAGAACCTAAAAGTGAGTAAATAGGGCATGCCTTTAATCCCAGCATTCAGGAGGCAGAGGCAGTTGGATCTCTGAGTTAAGGCCAGCCTGGTCTACTGAGCTAGTCCTAGGACAGCCCGGGCTACACAGTGAGAGACTGTCTCAAACAAAACAACCTGAAGCGAGGATTCCATGGAATGAAGAGAGTGGTGGGTGTTGTGGTGAGCCACATGTGATCAAGGAGAGTGGAGTAAAACCAAGCTTGATCTCTAAGGAAGCCAGAGGGTGTTTTTGGAGGGTGGGTCTTCACGTCTGCCTCCTCTGGAAGCACTTTCTCTTTGCACTCTGACTATTTTCTTACCTGACTGTATCTTTCTGGTCACCATGGGCCAGTCCTCAAGTGGGAGCCTCACCTAAGTGGTCCAATGAGAAAATTTCTTTGAAATTATTGCTTTCTCTTTGGAATTCACTATGTAGACCAGACAGGCCTCGAACTTATAGCATCCATCTCTACCTCCCAAAGCTGGGCTTACAGGCCTGGCCTACCATGCCAGGCTGGTCAGTTACATAAAGTAATTAATGTTTTATCTTTCAATTATAATTTTTTTAATATAGTGTTTCTTTTTATTAGCCATGGATGTCCTGGAACTCACTCTTTAGACCAGGCTGGCCTTGAACTCAGAGATTCGCTTGCCTCTGCCTCCCAAGTGCTGGGATTAAAGACATGTGCCACCACTGCCTGACAGTAAAATAATTTTTTACTTAGGCTTCTTTGTTTTATTTTGTTTTGAGACAGAGCCTCACAATGCAGCTCTGACTACCCTGGAACTTTGTAGACCATGCTGTCCTGAAACTTTCAGAGGTCTGCCTGCCTCAGCCTCCTGAGTGTTGAGATTACACACTCCAGGTGTGTGCCTGGCTAGACTTCTTAAGTATTTATGAATTCTGATATATAAAAATGTGCATGTTTACCCAGTGTGAAATGGCAGGGATGTCTGATAGTAATTATTTTTTCTATTTTTAATTTCTGCACAATATGAATTTTAACATGTATGCGTATGTTCATAATTACATCTGAAATTGTATTTCAGACTTTAAAAAAAATTATCTGCATATGGGTATGCCTCCATATGGTTGTGAATGTGGGTGCAGAGGCAAGAAGAGGGTGTTGGATCCCCTGGAGCTGGGGTTACAGTTGGTTGTGAGTCACCCAACCTGGGTGCTGGGAACCAGTTCAGGTGCACTGCAGGAACACCGCTCACTCTTACCAGCCGAGCCATCTCTCCAGCTCCTGAAATTGTATTTCCATTTCATTCTATAAAAAGTTTTCTTGTTGTTGTTGCTTTTGAGGCAAAGTCTCCCTTCTAGCCCTGGCTGGCCTGAAGCTCCCTACATAGACCAGGCTGGCCTAGAACTCTTGGAGATCTTCCTACCTCTGCCTCCCAAGTGTTGGTATTAAAAGCATATACCACCATAACTGTCTTTACTCTGTACCAGTTAATTCTTGGTCATTGATGGAGTTAGGAACAGTGAATTCGTAGATGATGTTAATTGACACCTATAAAATTATGAGACCCCACTTTTTCACCCTGTTATTTAAATCTCCTTCCTTGCAGGAGCTTGGGAGGAAACACAACTTGAATCTGAACTTGCCTGTTTAGTAGTAAAATTATCTATTTTGAGTTTCACAGACTCTTATAGCCCACTTTTCTTAGTGAATGAGCTTCCTTTTGCAAAATGGCCGGCAATGAAAAGAGGCAGGATGAGGAGTTTGTGTGCCTAGATGTGAGTTTGGAAGCCACAGCATGTGTCGCACGTGTGGCATGTGTGAGTGTATGTGTGTGTGTGGTGTGGTGTGTGTGTGTGTGTGTGTGTGTGTGTCTTTTGCAGGTATTTAAGTTCCCAGGATCAAACTCAGGCTTAGCAGATGCCTGCCTTTACCTGCCACCCTAATGGTGCAACACATTACAATAACAAACATTGTTCAGGAGGCCTGAGGCGGGAGTACCTAGGGGTGAAAGCCAGCCTGGGCTACAGGATGAGCCCCTGTTTCAACACTAAAACAATACATAGATCGTGTGGACTAGAGCTGAATATTAGTGGTACCTGCTGACTGACTCTCTGAGCCTCATCTGGAGCCCACAGGACCCTGGTTACCAACCTCATCCTACCGAAAAGTTGGGTCCAGCTATCTAGAACCACTTTTAATTTCTTCCCACTTAACCCTTGCCTAAGCCTTCCTGCCAGGGAACTCCTAACTAGAAGCTGACTGAATCAGCAATGTGGCACATGGGTTAACCTTTGTGTGTGGGGGGGAGGGGGAGCACACAAGTGTGTGGTGGGAATTGAACCCAGAGCCCACCCATACTAAGCCACTCCCATTCTCTGCATTGTCCCTTGCCTTTCTCGACACTGAACTTCTGCTTGGGGACCTTCCTGCTCTGCCCTCATGATTATCACATCTCAGCCACAGAATGTCTGGTCTCAGGTGAGTATTTCTCAGGTCCTGGTACCACCTCCTTAGAAGTAGAAAATGGGTCACTTCGGAGATAGCAAGGAGTGGTCAGTACAAGGGACTCTTCTAGACCCATGGCTGAACTTGGTTTTTAATCTTCTCTCTTTGACAGTCATACAACTTAGCACCAATATTTTAAATAGGCCAGGCATGTGCTGCATACCTGTAATCCCCAGCACATTCGAGGTAAAGGAAGAGTGCCCAAAGTTCAAAGCCAGTCTAGTCCACATAGTGAACTGAGGCCAGTAAGGGCTATATAGCAAAATCTGTCCCTCTCAGAAAAAGATGGGGCACAAATCTAGAATGTGGTTAATTGTATACACATATATGGTAAGGAGGAGAGCTGGTGATGCTCCCCCACGAACTAGCCATTTTTATGGCTGCCATGAGATGTGACTGAAATTCGTGTCACATACATAGTCTTGTTCTAAATCTTATAATCTCTTAAAGTCATGACCTAATATTCAGGAACTTGAAAATGGGCCACAGGTATAAAAAGGAGCCTGACTATGTTAGAACAACCGTGCCTAACCAAATGGCATGAACTAAAACATAAAGCCCCGATAATTAGTGTTAGGATTGTTAAAGAGAGGCAGAAGAGAGCAGAGAAACTGACAAGTGTTAGGCAGATATAGCTGCCAATCAGACATCACATAAGAGGGGGAGTGGAGGAAAAGAAGCCCCATGGCAAGTTGGCTTTTTAATCAATCATTCAAGGAGGGGTCGCGTCTGAGGAGTTATTCCCTTTCTCATTTTAAATGCAGTCAGTAAATCTTCCTGGGCACCTGTAATTGGTGGGCAAGGGAGTCTGGAGATCTGGGTACCTTCTTGTTAACTTGCTAACTCCATGCCTGGGTCAGCAGATGCCCAGAACTATTAAAGTATTTCTACATGCTAGAGCTGGAGTGGTAGCTCAGCAGTTAAGAGCATACTGACTGATCTTCCAGGGGACCAGGGGTTGATTCCCAACACCCACATTATGGCTCTCAACCATCTGTAACTCCAGCAATCTGATGCCTTCCAGTCTCTATGGGTACCAGACACACATGCGGTACACATCTATGCAGGCAAAACACCCATACACATGAAAAGGAAAATTAAAGTATTTCCACATGTCAGTGGGGATATTTCCAAAAAGACTAGCATTCGCTTAAACCTGTGGACTGAGTAGAGATGTTGCCCTAATTGATGACAGTGGACATAGTCCCATCCACTAAGGGCCTGAACAGCAAAGAAGGATGAGGGAGGGCCAGTCTGATTCCGTCTAAGCAGCATCCACCTTCTTCCTGGTTCTCCACCTGTAGACTTGGATGAGACCTACACCAGCAAGATTCTTGTGACTCTGCCTTGCAGATGGCTGTCTAGGACTTCTCAGCCTTCAGTGTCTTGTGAGCCAGTTCTGTGTAATAAATCTCATTGAGCTGTCTAGCTTTCTTTCTCTGGAGGACTGAGACCAGTGCAAGTCCAGATCTTTCTGTGTCCCCGTCTCATTCTCCTGTAAAACTGGAATATGTTCTCGACACAGTAGTCGAAGTAAGCCGACGAAAATAATATCTCACCAGAGAATTCAGTGTCGCACTTAGAAGGTGCTAACTCATGGAGAGAAAATAAAGTACTCCAAAAGGGGATCAAGGTGTGCAGCTTCTGGGACGGTGGTGCTGCCAGGAAAACTTGGGCCCCACAGGCTAGAACCATCAGATGTACTCCATGCAAAGACACAGCGAAATCATGGAATCCAAGGAAAAGTGAACGTCTGCATGATTGCCAGTGAAGTGGCTACACCATGGCTAGGACATAGAGCCGTGCATGGGGAAACTTGGGTTGGGTAATCCGAGGGTCCATGAAGCACCATTTCAAGAAGCACATGCGCGCCCAGGAAGAGAGGTAAGCCTGTGGTTGGCTGGCAGTTAAGACAACATTTAGACATATTGTCGATATGTTTATATTATAGTTGAAGGGAAAAGACAAAAATCATAGGAAAGACTTAAAAATCAGCATTATCTTCCACTTGAAATCTTTCAATGATTTCTTGTCTTTAGTTCTGGCGAAGCCATAGCCCTCACAGCAAGAGCTGCCCTGCCTGTCCTCCCTCTTCTCTCTCTTTGCTATCCCAGCATCCTTTCCTTGCCTTTCCCTCTCCGCAACCATAGTGCCTTGTGCACTGGGCCTGGCCTCTCTGCACTGGCTATTGGCTCCATTCCCACTGTCTAGGCCCTGTCGGTCCTCTGTGCAGTCATCCCTCTCAGGTGACTCTGCAGGAATGTCCCCGAATCCCTGTTCTCCTTCTCTTTTCATTTGCTTCTGTTCACCCTGCAGTTATTTGCTCTCTGCCCCTGGGGGCATAAGTTCTCCAGGGGGTGGGCACAGAGATTTTTGGTCTGTTTTGGTCACTGCTCCATCCTGGACCCAGAATTGGCCTATATTGAACAAATGCTCAATAAATAGTTGTTGACTGACTATAAGCAGACAAATATATGTCTAAATGTTGTCTTAACAAGCCCTTTGGACACAGATTCCTTTGTGCCCTACTATAAAAGACCTAGCAAGTGGCGGTTGTGGCTGATGACCCAGCACACTGTGGCGAGAAGGGAAACTTTCTGGGTTTTTTGCTATACTGTTAAGCTACACCCGCAGCTGAGCTGTTAAATGGTAGGAGGAATACAGTCTGGATAGGTGGCAGGTACCCTGGTGGAGAATGGTAATAGTTCAGCAAGGATACAGGCAAACACTGAAGAGTGAAGGCAGCTGGGGTGGTGATGCATAGTGAGGTCTCAGCACTCAGCAGGCAAGGGGATCTCAAGTTGAAAGCCAGTTGAGGTATATAGTGATATGTGGTCTCAAAATTTTTTTAATATAGCTAAATGGAATACATGCCTAACACACATAAGCACAGGCCCTGGGTGTGAACCAGCACAAGATAAGGAAAAACAGACAGACAAGCAGGTAGCCAGGCACTGTGAGGCCAGGATCATTTTAGATTCCATTTGTAAGAGAGGCTGATGAAGCTACCATGCAAGGTTGTTGGAAGGAACAGGCAAAGTGCCCGTGGCAACTTGGAGCATGGAATGTGCTCTTTAAGTGGCGGCTATTAGATAACCAGCCACTGCCCCATCCAGTGTAACCACACCTTGCTGACAAATGAATCTGCTACCCACCAGAAAGCCCAAGGCCACTCAGCTACCTTACCTGTTAAAGTTGTGATGTCACAGATTCTCAAAACATGTAAGGCTATGCCCAGATCCACTCGGGCATCTCCCACGGTTCACTTCCAACTTTGTCCAGAAGCATCAATGACTTTAGACATAAAACATTGGAAGAATGCATGTGTCGCATTTCAAAACTGATTAGACAGATGTGTAAAACCAACATCGAAAGAATTCCCCAGCTCCCAACCGCTCCATGCTGTTCTCACACAACTCAGCAAGGGGGGGGCTGTGTTTTCTCTGGCAGTGGATCTTTTCCAAGGGCACAGAGAGAAACTGGTCTGAAGCGCATGAAGCTTGTACTCAGATCAACCTGTCTTTTCCTCTGAACGGTTTCCTTTTCCTCTCCCCCAGGTTCCTCTCCAGTTACTAGTATTTCTCAGCTCCCCCATCACTTAGTCCCATTCCTGCTTACTCCTCACCCCCCCATCTTTTCTTCATAGACTTAGACTTTGGTGATTGGGTGCCTTTCTTCTTCACCTGCCTTCCTGAAAATCCTTCCAGGTGTGACTCTCACCTCTCCCATGCTCTACAGCATTTCTGGCCTTAAACTGCAGTCACAGAGTCAGAGAGATGCCTGAGAGGTTAAGAGCACTGGATGCTCTTCCAGAGGACCCGGGTTTGATTCCCAGCCCTCGTATGACAGCTTAAGGCCTTCTTTAACTCCAGTCCCAGGGGATCTGAGAGACCCTCTCCTAGCCTCTACAGGCACTACACACACATATATGTGGTGCACAAACATACATGTAGGCAGATGTGCACCATGTGCATACCGGGTGCCATGGAATCCCTGGAACTGGAGTTACAGATTGTTGTGAGCTGCCATGTGGGTGCTGGGAACTGAACCCGGCCCCTCTAGAGGAGCATCTTGTATTCTTAACCATTGAACCATTTCCCCAGCCCTGGAAATGGCATTTTTAAAGACTTAAGAGAAACTGAAATGCTTGGAAAACCAAGGCTTTGTATGAGCTGCTGTGTCAGTACAGCAGTTGAGGCCGAGAGTTCTGAACAGGAAACCCAGGAGAGACCCTGACCTCGGGCATTCATTCTGAGGTCTGTAGGAGGATCCTGTACTTGTGGAGTGACCCCTCAGATTTCCAGGTCATGGTACTTGCTCCCACCCCTTGGCCAATGCAGCACATTAGGGAAAGCCAGACCCGAGCCTTCTTTTTCTCACTTGCCAGCCAGCTGCCAGAACCTCGGCTTCTCGCTCTCAGAGCCAATGGGGGGGGATTATAACTGGTTCTTGCCTTATTATTTCTCCCCTTTTCTCCAGCTTCTAGCTGGACTCTGGAGAGGATCCCAGGAGCCTCAAAGGCCGCTCCTGCAGTATAGGTTCACCCTTGAGGAGCACAATACCCAGGCAAGGAGGAAGCTCTGATTTGTTTCACTTTATCTGCCTTTGGTTGGCATAAACACTTCTGAAAAACGGGCTGCAGCTGCAGCCTTTGCTTCGGTTCCCTTTAACAAGGGTTTATAAAAACGACTCGCTATGCAGAACACATGTTCTAAGTATAGAATTACTTGGTGGATTGAAACAGTGTGGAGGGATGTCAGACACATGCTCGAAATATTCCTAAAATACATAATTATGTCATGGGCCAATCGGGTACATAATGCATATTTGGATGTCCCATTTAATTGCTGCTTACCTAGGGGACAGGAACCTCTCTCGCCTCCCGGGCTAAACTGCAGATTTTTAGAAACCATCCAACCACATATTTACTTAATTCATTCTGCTCTCTTGGGTGATGAAACCTTTGCCAAAGACAGGGCTTCACATGTAAAACAAGACAATTAAATGCATGAGATGGCGGTGGCTGCCCATGTAAAAAGGGCTCCATTGCTCATGCTTCAGAGATAAACATCCCATAGTTGGGCACAACCCCAAAGCTTTAAAACGAACCCACAGCAGTAATCACTGAACCTATGTTCCCATTCCAACATCTCCTTATAGCCTCCTAGGGAAGAGAAAAGCAAAGCGTATCATTCTGGAGGTTTTAAGAGAACCACAGGGGGATAAGGCTGGATGTCTTCACCTCTATAGCCCAGCGAGTCCAGGAGGAACTTGCTCAACCTCCTGGAAAGCCTGGTTTCTCCTCCCTCCACGGCACCCATCTCAGAAAATCCCACCACCCTTGCATCCTGCACACCTTCCTCACTCTGTCGCGTCTAATCAGGAGCTATTTGGGCACATCATATCTTTTTTTTAAGATTTATTTATTTTTATTTTATGTGCATTAGTGTTTAGTCTGCATGTACGTCTGTGTGAGGGTGCCAGATCCCCTGGAACTGGAGTTTTAAACCCTTGTGAACAGCCATGTGGGTGCTGGGAATTGAACCCGGATCCTCTGGAAGAGCAGCCAGTGCTTTGAACCTCTGAGCGAGCCATCATCTCCAGCCTCCTTGGACATACCATTTAGGGTAATGTAAGAGCACTGACCTTGTAAAGTTGATAATATAGGTCATAAATGTCAAGTGACTAGTACCTAGCCAAGTACACAGCAAGATCTGTGTTTTGGGTCCTCTGATCAGCTCCAGATTAAATATCTTTAGAAATCTGCTCACTTTTAGGACAAATTTGGTGGCAAATGACTATTATCCCAGCACACCAGAGGAGGAAGCAAGAAGATTGTTGTGGGTTCAGGCTAGCCAAGGGTGCACAGTGAAACACTGTCTCATGAGCAAGAAGAGAAAATAAATCCCTTCTGTTCTCCCCAATGCAGCCATCAATTCCCCAATTCAAGCAGTTGCTGAATTCTCCCGCTACCCTGATCTCCCAGTGCTGACCTTTTCTGGTCCCTAGCCCCAATTGCGAACCTTCTAAACTATATTTTATTTTATTTTTACCAAACCCAGGCATGGTGCTCCTACACCTGCAGGTCTTCCATTGCCCCACCCACTGTTCAAGGGCAAAGCCCAGCTTATAGAAATGGCTTCCAAGGCCCTTGTGCTTGGTCCCTGACTCTCATTCCAGTTGTCTGGGTCCTGGAGGTTGTATTGAACTAAGCCTGACTTCAACAGTTACAGATCAAAGGTGCTCATTCGCTGAGGCACCAGGCCGCCTGGTTGTCTCCACTTCTGGAAACAAGTAGTGTCAAGACAGTTAGAGAAGCATGCTCCCTGTCCCCATCCCTATGCAAAGCCTAGAGTTTGCTTCATTCTCCTGGCCTCTTCAAACAGCCTCTGGAATGGGCACTTTGGGTGGGCACCCTCTGGAGGGGAGGCTTTTGGTGGGCACCAGGCTTCTGGGGACAAATTACGGATGAGTGAGAGCTAGATTTTATCTTCTTCTCCAGACATTCTGGAAGCTTAGTCACGCCTTCTGCCAGCGTAGGCACCACGAGCTAGACCGCAAACAGAAGCCCTAGATCCTTGTTCTCTACTTCCCCTTGTTCACCTTCCTTTCCAGCTCTGCCTCTGACCAAAGCAAGGCACTCTCCTGGCTGTAGGTAAGTCACTATTTTTAGTAGGATTAAACTGCTGGAGGGATGGGATGGCTGTTCTTGGGTGTCAATGTGACCACATCTGGAATTAACTAAGACCGAAGTAGCTGAGCACACCTGTGAGGGATTTTTTTTTTCTTAATTAAATCATTTGAAGTGGCATGACCCACTTTTAATCCAGAGCTTTTGAAGTGGGAAAATCTGGTGGCAGCTGATACAAGGACATGAAAGAAGGACGCTTTCTCTCTTTGCCTGCTTGTTCTTGTTCTCTCTGGCAAGTCCATTCCTTCTCTGGCATTAGAGCCTACTTTGGGATTTCCATGTATGCTGAAGGCTAGCTGAGACATCCAGCCTGGTGGGCTGAACAACGATTAGATTCTTGGGTCTTCCATTGGTAGACAACCATTGTTGGGCTAGCTGGACCACAGCCTATAAGCCATTCTAATAAATGGATACATATGAATATATTATAATATATAATAAATAAATGAATTTATATGTATATGTATTCATTCTGTAAGTTCTATTTCTCTAGAGATCCCTAATTCAGAGACAAGGTTACAGATCAGCAATACAGTATATGTGTGACATGCAAAAGGCCCTGGGTTCAATCGCCAGTATCAGAAGAAGAAAAAATTAAGACAAATTCCTGGGTTGATTAAAGTACTACTTCATTGTGTGGCCTGTCCCAGACCTGTGCTTCAGAGCTTAAGGGAGATTCCTTTAATCCACGTGCATGCGAGGTCTTTTCACCTTCTTTCTAGTCCTGAGTGCTCTTTTATTTTTTTCAATTTTTGTTTTCTCACATACTAATTTCAGTTTTCCCTCTCTCCCCTCCCGCTGCCCCCACCTTCTCCTTACTTGCCCCCCATCTGCTCCTCAGAGAGGGTAAGGCCTCCCATGGGGAGTCAATGAATTCCATCACATCACCACACTGAGGCAGGACCAAGGCCTCCTCCTCGTGTCTAGGCTGAGCTAGGTTTCTCTTCATAGGAAATGGGCTCCAAAAAAACAGATCATTCATTAGGGATTGCTCCTGGCCCCACTGCCATCGGCCCCACAAACTGCCCAAGCCACCCACTGTCACCTGCTTTTGTGGGTTGGGGAGCTAGATCGGTTTAATGCAGGTTCTCTAGTCCGGAATCAGTGAGCTCCCACTAGTTCGGTTCAGCTTCTTCTGTGGGTTTCCTGGCAGAAATGAAGATATCCTAAAGAGATCCTTGTGTCTCTCAGTCTATCAAAGCGGTGAAACAGTAGGCTCCAGAGAAGTGGGAATTTCATCAGGAATCTCATACTGGGAGAAGGAAAGGGTACCAGCCTAAGAAGGAACTTGTTTCTCAGGAAGAAATTTCAAACAGTCCTAAACAACTTGTCAAACTACCTTGCAGGATGAGATAGAAACACAAGTAATTGTGGTTACTGGTATGTGTGTATAGCCTTGGCCTTCTACTTAAATTTTGATCTCGCTTCCAGCCCCTGAAGACAGACTCTGAACTCTGTCCCTCTTCCTAATGCGGCCACACTAAATAGATTTTTTCCCCTATCCTTTCCAGTATTCATTTGGTTCTTTTTATTGGGTTATTGAGGATGGTGGCCAGACCTGACTTGAGACAGTTTGTGACCACCCCAAGTTCGATATATCTTGTTTTGCAACTGTTGATCAAGCCACACCTGGTTATGTCCTGAGTTTGTGGGGAAATGTTGCCTGACTCCTCACAAAACACCACATCCCAGGAGCACAAGGTCACCCTGCAATGGATCTTCCCTAGCTAACCCTGCAGTGGGCTGGAGTTCTTGTCTGCAGCGTCAAAGCCAGCCCAGAGGACCTGGGCGATGGAGACACAGTTCACTATTTGACAACTTACACTTACTTTGCTTTCCTTTCCCAGACTTTAAGGCTGGCAGTGTACCATCCGAGAGCAATGTCTGCCTAGAGATACGCAGAGGTGCAGGGACACACATTCGGAATGCACACAGGTCTAGATGCAGATAAAGAATTATCTAGGCTTAGGAAGGGAAATGTTTTGATTAACACTGGCATTTGGCAGGGACCTCACTTGGTGACCCGGTTCAGGCAGCGACTATTTATTTATTCAATACAATAAGACCAAGTCATTAAAGTCCCCATTGCTGGTAATTGTCTCAGAAATTGCATTCCTTGGCCCTCACGATTAGTTTGATACAAAGCAGGGAGACACTTGGGTTAATAACCTTGAGGTTTTATGGTTCGATCAATATTTTGGTTGCTGCAGGCTGCTTTGCTGTTGTAAATTGTGAGTCAGTGCTTGTGGAGTATGTAAATATTTAGCCAGCCATTGAAGCATCAATTAACGAAATCATTTCTTTAATTTAGAAGAACCACTGGCAGTGTGTTGCTATGAGGTGCTTATGCTAGTTCCTTCCATAGCTGGGAAACTGGAACGCTGCTGTGCTCTGCGGCTTATTACTTTGCCACTTCCCAGATCCTCACTGCAAATATTTCTTGTAGATTAATCGCCTCCAGACAGAGCTGCAGAGCGGAGGCTCTTGCCACAGATGGCTTTGGCCTGATTTTAATTTATAACCATGCTTCTTTATCTGCTGAAGATTTGCAGTATTTTATGCCAGTGCTTGCTAATCTAACAGACATACCAGGAGTCAAAGCTGAGAGTGATTGCTCCATTCTTAGAGTGGGATAGGATACTGTTAAAAAGAGAAAAGCCTTCATAGTCAGAGCCTACCACTATGATCCTCAAATACCAAAGCACTGAGCTCAATGATGCTTTCTTTGAACTGGATCTTCTTCTTCTTCTTCTTCTTCTTCTTCTTCTTCTTCTTCTTCTTCTT
>LOJH01019082.1:11057-21414 GCA_001685095.1 Ellobius talpinus | reverse complement strand
TAATAAGAATCCTGAGCTAATGGGCCAATCAGTTTATAGTTAATGTAGACCTCTTTGGGACTTAACGACTGCAGGAACCAGGCAGAACAGAAAACTCAGTCAAGAGAGAGAGTGAGTAATGGAGTTTTATTCAGCCACAAGGAATGAAATTATGTCATTCACAAGGAAATGGATGAAACTAGGGGTTATACTAAGTAAAAGGCAAATACTACATATTCTCTCTTGTATTAAGAATCTGGTTTTTTAGATGGAAGGTGGTAGTGCACACCTTTAATCCCAGCTCTCAGAAGGCAGAGGCACACTGATCTCTGTGAGTTCAAGGCCAGCCTGGTTTACAAGAGCTAGTTCCAGGACAGAGTCCAAAGCTACAGAGAAACCCTCTCAGAAAAAAAAAATCTGGCTTGTAAAATGGATGTCCACATAGGACATGAAAGTACCAGAGGGATAATATGAGGAAGAAGAAGGGATGGAGGAACAAGAGAGTAATGAAGGAAAGAAAAACAAATACTGCATGTTTTCTTTTACATATGGTATCTAGATTTATATACATGCATATACTTATATATGTATATACATATGTGACATGAACTGTGAGAAGGGAAGAAAAAGAGCTAGCACTACATAAATTTGAGAGAAGGTAATGTGGGATGAATATAAACAATATACACATGAAATCCATTATTTTGTATGTTAATAAAATCATAGTAAAAACGATGCTTCTATATACCTGTTATCTTCCCCCTTGTATGACTATCAGTAGAAAAATTACATTTGTATATTTTAAAAACTCAACAATATAGTTATAGTATTACTTCATCTAGTTTTATAGCTACTAAATAAACTAAGAAGAAAAAGGACATTGAGTAATTATTTATAAAGTGTATATTAACCCTATTATTTATCATGTCTGGGTTTTTCCACTAACTCCTGTGGGTTCAAATTATCATTTGGCTTCATTTTCTTTCTCTGAAATACCTTCACTTTTACTAGCTATTGTGTGTTGCTTCTGTTAATGTATAATATGTCTAAATACTGCAGTCCTCTGCCCCGAGAAAAAACAATTATTCCATAGTTTCTTTTGAAATCAGTTAAAAGCCATAAAATATATGTGTGTATATATACACACACATAGTATATATACGTATATTATACTATTTTTATAATTGTGTAATTACATTTACTGGTACTGTGTTTTATTTGGATTCATGTTACCACAGGATTCATTTAGTTTCAACAGAACATCCTTAAAGCCAGTAGTAGTGGTGCACACTATTTAATCCTAGCACTTGGGAGGAAGAGGAAGGCAGATCTCTGAGTTCAAGACCAGCCTGAGTTCCAGGACTGCCAGAACTACATAGCGAGACCTTGTCTTTTAAAAAGGCAAAAAGCAAATCACAAAAACAAACAACAAAAGAACACCCTTTAAGATATTTCAGTCCCTAGTGCTTTTGTAAAAGATATATATATATATAAATATATACTTGCATAGACAGTCACTCATATGTCTTATAATAAGTTTGATAACAGGTTTTGATTATCTGAGAGCATATTTTCTCTTCATTGAAAATAAATATTCATCAACTAAAGGATTCTTGGCAAGCAGTTTTATTCCTTCTTTGACTATAACTGTTTCCAGTGGGAACTTAGTTGTGAATTTTCTAGAGATCTTTTGTATATGATGATCCAACTTTGTATGGTACAGAGGGCTGTAGGGCTATACAGCATGTGACAGCTAGTGGTCAGCAAGTCGACCTACCGGATGAGCGATTCCTAATGGGAAACCCCACTAGGCAAAGTCCACAGGGCTACTGGCTGTGGAAACGGGTAGTTTTCTGTCTGTATTTTTCTAATGTGCTACTTAATTTCTTCCCTAAGAACTGCATTCCTTCCCTAATAACAGCTTTGGGTGTTTTCCCACTGCTTGTGTGTTTGTCTCATGTAAATATTCCATTTTGGAGCAAATAATATAGCTGTGGATGGTCAAGAAGATGATTTCTGCTTAGTCTATATAATTCTTATGAGTAGAAATAATACTAGGATATTTTTCATAACTCAGACTGACATAAAAGAATTCTCAGGACAAAGACAGCCTGTTACACAGACAGCTAATTTTAGACTCCAGAACAAACTCAAAGCAGGCTGGTTGCCCCTGGAGAAACTATGTGACTTACCTTGTGTTATGAGAATGGGTTGGGCCCTGAAAATGTAACATGTAATTGGCAGTGAGAGGAGCTGTGGCAGTGTGGGGAGAGGTGGCTGTGGAGAGCTATGTAAGAGCTATGCAAAGAGTATGTGTGTGTGCTGACTGAGGAATATAGCTGAATGGGCAGAGAGAAGGTTTGGGAGACAAAGTATGAGAGTGATGAGCGAGAGTGAGTAAAGAGTAAGTGAGTGATGTAGAAGTGTGTGTGAGAGTGAGAGGGAGTTGTGTGAAAGAGCTGCTGCTATGTAGAGGACCTGTGCCTGGGAACTGTGTACAGTGTACAGTGTGTACAGTGCTGTATGATTAGAGCTATGTAAATGAGACGTATAGCTGGGGCTGTGTGGAGGCAAGAAAGATGAAGCTGAATATAGAAAAGAGATGTAGAAGAGAAATGTACGTAAAGGAAAGATGTGTAGTCATGGGAAAATAGATGTAACTCTGTGTAGAGATGTATGGCCATGTAGGAGAGAGGAGTGTGTATCGATAGAGAGATATGTAGCTGTATGTAAAGAATGAAGCTGTGGAGAAGGGCCTAGGGCTGGCTCAGTGGTTAAGAACACTGACTGCTCTACTAGAGGACCTGGGTTCAATTCCCAGCACCCACATGGCAGCTCACAGCTGTCTGTAACTCCAGTTCCAGAGAATCTGACATTGTTGTACCAATGCACATGAAATAAAGTTAAATAAAGTTTTTTTTTAAAAAAATGAAGCTGTGTGAAGACAGAGATTCTCAGAGAACATTTTTAAGATGAAGTAAAAGAGAAAGTTACCATCAGAAAGCGTATGTTTCCTTCTTTCCCCCTCAGATAGAAAAGGCCTAGCTTTCAGATAAGAAGTTTTCCTAACTTGAGAGTGGTGGATTTTTTTGCTTACCCTGGGCTGCTGACAGGAGGCTGGACCCCACCCCCCAGGTCAGTCATAGTATGGCTACTTGTCTGACTACAAAATGTCCTCTGACTTTCTCTTTCAGCATTTTACTGTGATGTGTCTGGTTGTGAATCTCTCTGCATGTATCCTACTCAAAATTCACTAAGCTTCTGGAATAAAGTTTTCAACATAATTAGGGAGTTTACAACCACTTCTTCTTGCATAGCCTTTAGGTTTTATTTATTACCATTACTGTGTGTTGTGTCTACTGCTGAATGTGTGATATGGCAGTCAGAAGAAAACTTCCAGTAGTCTGTTCTCTCCCTCTACCATCAGGTCAGGGTTACAGAGACTGAAGTCAGGCTTGTGGGGCATAGGGTAGGGAAGGGCAGCTTTTACCCACTGAGAAGTCTCACTGACCTTTTTGCTTAATATTTCCATGTTCCTACCTTCTTTCTTTACTTTAATTTCATATACATTGCTGTGCTTAATGATAAATCTAGACTCTCAAGTAGTTCAGATTAATTTCTTCTTCCTTCTGTCTTAACCCCTTTCTGGTCTTCTGATCATGTAATATCATCAGTCTAGTTTCAAGTTTGCTGACATTTTCCTTTGCCAGTTGAATTCTATGTTTGAGGAACTCTGATGAATTTTTCATTTTGGTTACTCATATTAGTTCAACTTCAGAATTTCTATTTGTTCTTTTTAAAAAAAAATTCTATGCCATCATCAATATTTTCAGTTTGATCAAAGAAATATAGGAGCTAGTGAGATGGCTCAGTGGTTAAGAGCACTGGCTGCTCTTTCAGAGGATCCAGATTCAATTCCCAGTACCCACATGGCCACTCACAACTGACTTTAACTACAGCTTGAGATCTGACACCTTCACACAGATATACACACAAACATAAACCAATGTACATAAAAATAAATTGTTAAAAAATAAAGATCATAATATATCCATAATATATGTTTTAAGCATAATTTTCTTTAGTTATTAAAAATATTAGTAATAGTTTTGTGGTCTTTGTCAATCTCAATTCTGGAATAAAGTTTCTACTGATTTTCCTTTCTTTTATTTTCATCCATTTGGTAATTAATTCATTCACTTTGAGGCAGCTCAGGCTGGTTTAATATTTGCTATGAAACCCAGGCTGGCCTTGAACTTATGATCTTCCTGCTTGAGCCTCTTGAATACAAGGATCACAGGCATGTGCCACCACACTCAATTTTGTTTTACTTTTGAATGAATTGCAATTTCT
The DNA here is from genome assembly GCA_001685095.1 of Ellobius talpinus. Taxonomy (NCBI): domain Eukaryota; kingdom Metazoa; phylum Chordata; class Mammalia; order Rodentia; family Cricetidae; genus Ellobius; species Ellobius talpinus. The sequence goes on along the minus strand of LOJH01019082.1, from coordinate 17,082 downwards.
TATTTTTGAGTTTTGTTGAAAACTGTGTATTTGGGTAATAGATTGTTGCAGCTCCTCCTGTTCTCTAGGTTTCTGCTTCTCACAGACCATTGCTCATTACCTGAGGTCCAATATCTTGCAATACATATATTTTGTATAGCTTTATTGTTTCACCTAAAACTTAAATTCAGTTCTTATTACCATATTCAGTTGAAATGCAAGTCTTCATTAATAATTTAAAATACATATATTTAGTTTCTTCCTAATTTTCAATTATCTCAAATTCTTGGGATGCTAATCCTATTTGTAAGTTCTATAGACCTTTCTCTCTCTCTCTCTCTCGTGTGTCTGTGTGTATGTACACCTACACATTAGCAGACACAAAGCATCTGTGCATGAGTGCATGCGGAGGTAGAGTATCAGCCTTGGCTGTCACTCCTCAGCAACTATCCACCTTAATTACTGAGGCAGGGTCTCTCACTATGACCTGGGATTTGTGAAGTAGGCTAGGCTGACTGGTCAGTGAGTCCCAGGCATCTACCTGTCTCTGCTTCCCCAGAACTAGAATTACAAGATTGTAACCCCCCACCTCTCTCTATATATGTGGTGTGTGTCTCTGTGTGTGTGTGTGTGTGTGTGCAGACACACTTGCACATACAGGTCTTCATTCTTTACTGACAACCATATTTCCAGCACCAAGCTCAAATTCTTTTTAAAAATATTTTCATGTATATGTGAGACTGTAGCTATGTATGTCTGTGAATCACATGCCTGTAGTGCCCAAGCAGCCTAGAAGACAACAGATCCCTTGGAACTGAAGTTAAAAATGGTTGTCCACCTCCACGTGGGTGCTGAACCTGAGAATTGAACCTGGGTCCTCTGCAAGGGCAGTCTGTGCTCTTAACCTCTGAGCCATCTTTCCAGCCCCCAAGCTCATATTCTTAATGATTCCTTTTCTCATGTTCTAACTACTTCTCTATCCCCTTGGAAGTTTCAGCTGGCCTGGGTAGTAGAAGTGTTCCTCTAAAACAGTTCCCCCAGGTAACCTACAATCAAATTTATCAACTTTAAAATGTCTTCAAAAAGTAGACTGGGTGATTTTAGATTCTAAATCAGTGTGCAATGAATGCACTTCAGAAATCACACAAAACTCCAGGCAAAAACATTTTTCTCTTTATTCTTCACCTGACTTGGTTATAAAAGTTTTCTCTATTTTTTACTATGGTTGAAAAAGCCTTCTGCAATTGTGATTTACGGAGAGATTTTAGTTTGAGACCATGCATAAAGCCAAGACTGGATGTCTCCTCACGTAGGCATTTAAATCTGACTTCATAGCCCCTGAAGCTATTTCTGAGTCTGAACACCATCTCCAGGACAGCTCTAAATAGTCTTTAGCTTGTTGGCCATTACAAAATATAGACTTATTCTCTTATTCTCCTTTCTGATGGGGTCACTCATCTTAAATTGCTACTGAAATTCAATGTTTATAGGTAGCTACAGCAGAAGGTATTCCAAGATAACTAGAGCCATCCTTATGTGGGGACTGGAAACATCCTTCCTCCACAAAAGTTCAAAGTATGCATATATATGTATATATATACACATATATATTATATAGGTATGATTACAAAGAGTCCAGAATTTCAATCAAATTCTTTTTTGTTTCGTTTTTTGAGATAGGGTTTCTCTGTGTAGCCCTAGCTGTCCTGAAACTCCCTTTTGTAGACCAGGCTGGCCTGGAACTCATAGAGATCCACCTGCCTTTGCCTCCCGAATGCTGGGATTAAAGGCATGTTCCAACCCCTCCCCCCACAGCCTCAATAAAATTCTTAAATAAGTCTACAACCAAATAGTTGTTCAAAAGAATTTTAACCTGTTTTTTGTGTCTAAAATTTAACAACTAGATTGCCATGTTGCTATAAATCAGGAATTCTCCGGACTGCCTTCTCTACTATATGTATATATCTGAATACGTTTTCTCTTTATTTGAGGGTACTAAGTCACCATTTGTCTTTCATATTTTAATATTTTTCATTGTAAAATTCAATGAAGAACAGAATGAAGATTCCATACACCTCCCTTGAGTATGAAGATAAAAAATATGCTACAGTGGGTTAAAGAGATGGCTCAGCAGTTAAGAGCACTCTGCTCTTCCAGAGGAACAGAAATTTTAGTTCCCAGCACCCACATCAGGCAGCTCACAACCACCTGTAATTTCAGTTCTGAAGGATCCAACATTCTCTCCTGGTCTCCACACACATGGCAAACACATATATGCACATAATTAAAATAAATCTTTAAAAATATGCTACAAGGAGGGGAAAAAAGGAGGGATGATAGAGAAGAGAACTAACAAGAGGCGTGGATGCTGCCTGAAGGAAAAGAGAGTTTCAAATAAAAAATGAAATGGCAAATACTCAAAAGCAGGAAGGCATTATCTCAGAGGTAGGCGCACATCTTTGAGTCCCTTTGTTTTACAAAACACTCCATTAAAATGCCTAAAAAATAAACTTTTGTTAAAATATGTAAAATATAATAAATACAAAATTTTTGTATTTCAATTTCAAATACCCATTAGAATCATTGTGTTGAAGCAATTAGGAGTAAATATTCTTTATAAAATTCCATTATCAATTTAGAGACAAAACTAAAAGGAAATCAGTTAATTTTGTCATTTACCAATACTAGATTTTTCTATTTAAGAAAGCATAATTAAGATAACTCATTCCCTGGGAAAACCTATCATCAGATATATAGGGACAAAAGTCAGAAAACAATTACAAAGGATTTTAAGTATGAAATTATAAATCTCACGTTCCTTTTTGAAAAAAGCATATTATCTTGATATTTACATTCAATATATTGATTTGGCATTCCTAAATCCAATCAAATTCAAGTTTAAGTACAATATTATTATTTACCCACTTCATTTACTATTGCTAATTAGAGATATAACTCAATATTCTAAGTGCTTGTTTTCGTAACTCTTCTTATAAAATGCTCTTTAAAGTATCAGAGAATTTGTATATTCATAGGCAAATCCTATAAACCTACTCATGGTAAGAAAGCCTAACTTCCTATTAGTTAATCTATAGAACAGTAAAAGATTGGTATCAAACATTTTAATATTCCAATCACAATATTAACTGTGCCTGTACACTTAACAGCAACAGAGCAGTGGAGGGTATTTGCAAAGTGAAGTTTCAATTTGCTTTCCCAAGATATTTCCCTATGAAAACAAATTTCATTACTGGTAATTAACATGGGAAATTCTCTGGTTTGGAAATGGGCAGAGAGGAAGTGTAACTTTAACTAGCCATTCCATCTCTCTTGACTTGAAAACCTTCCCTTTTCCATCCTTATCATTCAAAATGTTGTCCTTAAGCAAACAGAACTGGCATCACTTATAAGAAATGGAGACTTGCAGCATGCTAAGGTTATTCTTGTACCTGAGACGTAACAGTCAGGGTCCATATTTTAACAAGATACAACACAATTTGTGTCCATGAAACACAGCTCCAATAAAGGGATCATCCTATGAAACGACATTTGACAATACTGAAACCATATTTTCTATGGAAAGAGCTGGCTGGAGCAGAGAAACAGCTGCCCCAATGGATGCCAATGCATTCTCTCTAGCTCTAGCTCCCGGGTCCTTATGTGGCCCCCTTCATCCCTTTATGTGGACTGCTTGGTTCTCACTCAACCTCCAAAGTTGAATAGAAGCCTGACTGAGGAAGTCAGGTTTTTCCAGAAGAGAAGAAATGCCTCATGCCAAGCGGTGGTCCATGATTTTAATGCCAGCACCCAGGAGGCAGAGGCAGGTGGATCTCTGAGTTCAAGGCCAGTCTGATCTACAGAGCAAGTTCCAGGATAGCCAGGGCTACATAGAGAAAACCTGTCTTGAAAAACCAAGGTGTGTGTGGGGGGAGAAATACTTCACTAGGAGTATTTTTAGGGAAGAGGTAGAAAATTGTTTTTACCTTGATGGGAAGTAATGAGGTCCAGGTAGGAAGTAAGGGTGATGAAACGAGAATCGTGGTGGTGTCCCAAAAAGTGTGGCTGGATGACCAAGGGGTGGAGGCTGATAGACGTGTGAGTGTGGAATGGGAGTAGCTGCGGGAATTGGAGTGCTTCGGGGACACATGGAAACGCTGGCATATTCCTTGGGAGGCTGGATAGGTGAGGTTGCAAATCTGGCATGGGCAGTACTTGCACCAGCTGGAATCCTGCTGGTGCTCTCCAGAGACACTGGAGTGGGTCTCTTCACAGGGCGACTGGTTCCAGAAGGAAGCCTATGAACGTCTGTTTGCAGAGGCCCAGTGAAGTGCTGAGGAGGGAGTGATGGACAGGGCATCAGACTTGGAGGTGGACCGGCCACCGGGCCAGTGCTGGAGACGCTGGGCTGGAAAAGTGTGATGGGGCTTGGGCACTGGACTGCAGGTGTGGGCAGCTGGATAGCAGGTGGGGCTTCACCTTCAGAAATAAAAATAGCAGAAGATAACCATTAATAAGATCACTAGCGGTATCCACCACACTGGGAATTGGAACATGGAAGGAGAGTTCACTATTATCTTCATCTAGTAGTGGTATCATATCAAACCACTCTCCCCTTTATTTACAGTATTCTGACAATTCAGAAGTCACTGTACTTTCTTGTGAATTTATATTTTTTTCTTCCCCAACTGGCCTCTGAGTGTCCTAAGAAGAGAGACCTTCTGTTTTGTTCACTGCTACATCCCCAAGCTCAGCTTCTGCCTAGCACAAAATAAGAAAGTCCTCAACTTGGATAGGTATATAAATGAACAGCATTACTATTGATAATTTAGAAGATTGTATACATTAAAATGTTGATATAAGACTACTGGCAACAATTATCATTAAGGAATAATCTAGGAGTAGGGGACAAGATACATGGGTAGTAGCAGGAAAATCCACATGTTCACTTCATAGTATTTAGGTTTTGATCAGTCTGAAATATATTTATTTTCATATAAGTAGAAGTTTCAGAGTAACCCTATGATAATTTTTTGTGGGAGCCTATGTGTGACTCAGTTTCCATCTGGAGTCCATTCTAACTTATAAGTCATTTGAGTTCAAGCTTGCCTGCTCTGCCTGCATGCAACCTGAAGAGCTTTGAGAAATGTCTGTATTAACCCAAAGAAGAGCATTTTTGCTCAGATGAAATAGCACATTAGTGTATTAAGATTTGGGCTGGTGTGTGCCAGCCGGAGGGACTCCTCCTTAAGTGATTAGCAGCTGCTTGCTGCTAGCTGAATTCTTGTAAGAGATTATGCACCTACTTAAAGGACAGTGTAGAAAGACGGTTAGCTGATGGTACTGCTTTGTTCTGCCTTGCCTGTAATTAGTATATATGCTGGCTGAGAAATAAACTCGGGGCTGGTTGGCATTCACCTGCAGTCCTCCCAGTCTAGCCTGTTTTCCATTTCCATTCTCTCAATCTGCCATTTGCTTTAACCTCACGCCGCTTCCCAGGTACCCTTTACAGATTCCTCCCAGGGTGGGCTCGGACAATTTTCCTTTCATTTTGCATACTTGTGTACATTAAAAACTATGACATTTTTAGTTGAAAAAAAATTAAACAATCAAAACTGTTTCACTTTACTGCATTCAAAGTGACTATAGCTGAAAATCTCCAAAAAGAATACAATTTATCATAGGTTAGCCATTTGTAACAGACTTTGAAAGAATACTGGCAGGACATGATTGGCAAGGGTAGAATTCTTAAAGGTAAGTAAAACAATCATGTGATTTATCTTTCCACTCCCAAAAAGACAGTACTGCTGTCTGAGATGCTATTATCTAAACAACACATGTAGACTAAACTGAACTAAGTTTTCATGACAAAATACAAATAGAAGCCTTCAGAAGATAGTCATATCCATTGTATTCCAGTTCAGCTAGGTGCCTGTTAACAAGATCACAGTCCAAGCACAAATGCTGCAGTTAGAAATGTCTCTCAGGCTGGGTGGTGGTGTCGCACGCCTTTAATCCCAGCACTCGGGAGGCAGAGGCAGGCAGATCT
>LOJH01019081.1:0-20683 GCA_001685095.1 Ellobius talpinus | reverse complement strand
TTATACAAACATCAAAGCATGGCTGGAAAAAGTTTTCTAAGAATCTGCCTTCAGACTGGGCAGGAAATGCCAAGGACACAGGTTGTGCAAACTGCCATCAGGCTGGGGTGGGCTTAATAGTGTCACAACTACCTTCGAGTCATTCTTGCTTCAGTAATTAACCCCAATAAACTCATAGGCTTATACATTTGAATGCTTAGCTATCAGGGAGAAGTACTGTTCCAGAAGATTAGAGGAGTGGCCTTGCTGGCATAGGTATGACTCTGTTGGAGGAAGTATGTCACTGGGGGTTGGGCTTTGAGATTTCAGAAGTTCAAGCCAGGCCCAGAGTCTCTCTCTTCCTGCTGCCCATGGAACTGTATGTAGAATTCTCAGCTAATTTTCCCACTCCCTGTCTGTCTGCACCTTGTCATGTTCCACACCATGGTGATAAGGGAATAAACCTCTGAAACTTTAAGCAAGTACCCAACTAAATGCTTTCTTTTAAGGAGTTGTCATGGTCATGGGGTCCACTGATTAAGACAGGTATAGAAAAGGGTTGAGAGGTAATGCAATGGTTTCTCACAGAGCCACTTTGTTGGTCTGTTGTACATGTTTTTTACTGTTTTTGTTTGTTTTTAACAAATATGATATGCACATCAGGTCTTTTAAGCATGTAGCTCAATGCCATTCTTATTTTTGAACATAATCCAATCAGTGGCTTGCTTCCTCTGAGCTTACTAAATGCAGTTTTCCACAGCCATTTGTATGATCACTGTCCAATTTAAATGGATGTAGTGCTCATCTTTAAAATGGATGTCACATTTTATTTGTAGTTGTTTGTACTTGTTTGGCTTATGCCTTGAAGAGGATAACATTCAAGTGTACAGACTTGAAGCTTTGAGTGAAGTGACAGCTGACCATGAACTGCCACTACACTTACACACTGTACCAATTTGCTTTCTATGCCTTTGATAAACAAGCAGCTTTGGGAGGAAAGTGATTATTTAACATAAATGCTTACAGTTCATCATAAAGGGAAATTAGTGCAAGAACTCAAGGCAGAAACATTAAGACAGGAACTGATAAAAAAAATGGCCGTGGAAGAATACAGTTTCCTGGTTTGTTCCGTGAACTAACTCTCAGCTTGTTACTTTTCTACAACCAAAGACGTGGGCCCTCCCACATCAATTATTAATCCAGAATGTGGCCAGAAAGGTGCATACAGGAAAATAGGTGGAGGCGTTTTCCTCAGTTGATGTTTCCTCTTCCTAGATGACTCTAGCTTATGTGGAGCTTACAAAAACCTAACGAGTATGCATAACATACTAGTCGTGTGTAGTTTGTACCAGCAGGTGTGTATGTATGCCATATGAGAACAGAAACCAGAGGAGGATGCCAGATACTCTCCTGTGTTATTGTCATCCTTTTCCCCTTGAGACTGAAGTCTACCTGAACTTGTAGTGGATCTGGCTGTCTGTACCAGCCTTTTTCTTTTGGGCCACCAACCAAATCCCAAATCATGATGCTGAGGCTCATTTTTAGTTTTGAATGATCAGCTGGCTTAGACACGTTTCTGGCTTTCCCATTTAACTTAAATTAGCCTGTTTCTCTCTGTCTACCTTTTGCCTCATGGATTTTTACCTTTTGTTACTCTCTTGCAGTCTCTATACTTGACTGACTGACAGCTACCTGTCTTCTGGCCCTGGACATCTCCTCGTTCTCTCCTCCTCCTATTCTCCCATTTTTTTATTTTCTTCTTCTCCTCTCTCTCCTATTTATTCCTTCTGCCTGGTATCCCTGTCTGTCCATCTCCTGCCTAGCTGTTTACCATTTAGCTTCTTATTAGGCCAATCAGGTGCCGTAGGCAGGCAAAGTGAAGCAGATGCAATGCATCTTTACATAATTAGACACATATCTTTACATCATTAAACATATGTAGCATAAACAAAAGTAACACACCTTTACACAGCTAAAGTAGTTTTCTGCAACATAAGCAAATGCAACACATCATTACCTGGTTAATATTCCACAACAGCTGTTAGTCAGGCCCAGTGTTTCTCTTATACCTGCCATATTACTAGAATTACAGGTGTTTGTGATTGTTCTTGGCTTTTTACGTGATTCTGGGGATCTGAAAATGGGTTTTCATGCCCAGGACACAAGTACTCTTATCCACTGCAGCATCTTGTCATCTCCTAACAGTTAGAAGCTATTGATGACTATAAGAACTTCTGTACATCCTCCATTTTGACCCCTACCGATACAAGAAGTTTAGCCTCTGTGGACATACACTAACAAAGAAAAGTAGAAAGTTTCTATAAGATAAAAGTTACTTCAGATTGAGTCTTGCATAAAGTTGCTAATAAAACAATATTCATTGGGTCTGAAGAGATGGCTCATCAATTACAGGCACTTGTTGCTCTTGCAGCAGATCTAAGTTCAGTTCCCAGCACCTAGGTCAGGTCTCATACAGTAGCCTTTAAACAACTCTAGCTTCAGGTTACCTGATACCCTTTTCTGGATTCTGTGGATACCTGCACACACACACACACACACACACACACACACAAAATACATAAACTAAAATTCAATCTAGTATTCATTATACTATTGTAGTATTATAAAAATAGTCCTTAAAGTATCATAGTGTGTCTTGATAGGAGATATTAGTACAGAAAAAAAGATCCTTAGTATTAATTCAGTGTACATACATTTTAGATTGTGGCTATATGTAACTGGTGTATTTGTTTTGAAAAATAAGATTTTTAAGTTATTATAAATTTAGAATATAACTGGCCTTTTTCAAAGGGCTCAACATGTAACCACACATTTAAAATTTATAATAATCCTACAAAAGAGACATGGAAACTAAGAAAAGGTTGGTTATGAGGAAAAACAGTAAGATATTCTCTAGTAATCAAAATAAGCTAAAATTCATATTTTAAGAAAACTGGACTATAGTAAACAATGACAAAACTTGTCTAAAGTGTTTTCATGAATGTTGTCACACTTATTTGCTAATTGAGGATTGCTACTATTCATAATTATGTACCTTGCTTGCTCTATTATGTTAATATTCTGTAAGTATTGATGTCTTTATTCGGGGTAGCTTCACTTAGAGTAGGGAGATGTTTGCCTGAAGATTACTGTTAAAAGAAGAAAGAAATATTTTCTTATGAACAGATGGGAAGAGTTGAGTGTACTTTATTACCTGATAGTTTGATCCAGGTTTTTTGTTCACGCTCATGGACATTTTTTTTATCAGTGCTCAGTTCTAATGCAATTTATGCCTAAGTGAATAAATTTTGATTAGAATAGAAGTAACATGTAGGGAAGGAACTCTCTATTTAAACTTAGCTCTATTACTTATTTTCTTCAAAATCAGCTCTCAAGGTGGAGCTTTATAGGCCATTAATATTTTTTAGATTTTTTTTATGTATATAGTGCTGTATCTACGTGTTCACCTGCAAGCCAGAAGAGGGGAGAAGAGGGCATAGGTGGTAGTGAGCCACCTGTGATTGCTGGGAATTGAACTCAAGACCTCTGATGGTGTACCCAGTGCTCTTGAATGATGAACCATCTCTTCTGCCCCCATATGCCATTAATTTTAATTGTATCATTTGTTTCATTTTAAAAGAAAAATGTTGTTATATCTCTATCACACACAACATAACTTCAAATTTCTTTTTAAGTAAATAATCATACTAAGAAATCAGTATTTTTCCTAATGTAGACACTGAGGGAAAACAGAAAGGATAGAATTACTCAGGATATATAATAGACTTGTAACTCAATAATCATGACAAATAACTAAAATTAGTAAAAAAACAAATCTAGTTGAATCTGTGGCTCTTCAAAATGGGTTCTGTGCCTATTTAGGTGACAAAGATTCTGGATTGCATGGAGGATTAATGAGTGGGACTAATCTGTCCCCCACTGGTGTGTGAGTGCTGCAGTTTGGAAGGCAAAATGAGATCAATTTAACACTTAAGTCTGTGCTCCTGGCATAGGAGAAGAGAGTGAGGAGAAAAAAGAGCAATGGGGACAGAGGGGAGAGAAAGTGATTACATACTAAGGTTGCATCTGAAGAGGCTGTATTCCTCAAGTCAAGCCTGATACCTGGATCCCATACCACATTTCTCCAAAAGACAACTGACAGCATCCTTAATAACAACATTAGCCTTAGTTTATGCTAGTAGTGTTTATTAAAGAAAAAAAAGAGAATAGGCCCAATCAAATTTAAATTTTATTTTCATATTAATTTATTTGTTTGTGTAAGTGTGTGTATGCATGTGCTTATACATGTGTGTATATGAGCAAAGGCACACAGAGACTGGAGGGTTATAGTCAGTTCTCTGTTGTCTGGGTTCTAGGGACAAAACTCAAGTTGTTAGTCTTGTTAGCAATCAATTCTGCCCACTAAGCCATCTTAATGTTTTTAATGATAATTTATATCAAGGCAAAGAGAAGTTTATCATTGCATGATGCTGTTGCAAGAACTCCATAGGTCATATGGACTAAACATATCCAATGGTGACAAACTGGGTTGAGAAACTCTATTCTTATATATAAAGATAAAGCAGAGGAGATATCTGTTTACTTTTGGCTAGCATCCTTTCTTCCCTGATACAGAAAATAGGATATTAGAAATAAAAAAGCAACTTTGTAAAGTGCTACACCATAATTCTGTTAATGAAAAGCAGTGTGCAAATGAAGACACAAATATTGACTCATAGTGAGTTCTGCTATCTTAAATGATCTTTATTAGCTCCAGGTGTTAAAGGAGCATGAGTCAATCATTAAGAACATCAGCATTTGCAGGTCCAGCAATCAGTCCTCTGCCTGCAGGTCACTGGATGCCCTCTGAGACATTCACCAGAACAGGTAGATCTGAGGTCCTGTATTTGTTCACTGCTGTTAATTGGTGAAATTTAAACTTCAAAGAGCATATACATAATGAATCAAATATCTTATACAGAAGAGCTGTGATAAAACTATCAACTCAGGGCAGCTTGAGAAGAGCCTACAACCTTCACAACTTTCGCCTTGATACTATGTCAAAAAAATATTTACATGCTCTATTCTTGCCTATCAATGCAATTAGTTACCCACAATAAAATCTAGCTTAGGCACATATACAATAAATGATTACCAACTTCTTGCCAATGTTCCTTTCTATGTGTCTGAGTCTCTGGGTTATGAAAAGCAGCATATTTATTTCCATTTCACAGAGTTACAGGCGTGACTCCTTCAGACAGTGTGAACTTTTTCCCTTTGGAAACTCCCTTCTCATTTATTAATACGTGCATTTCTTACCTTTGAGGGATTCCTTTCCAACTGGGACAATTGTGTACCCTTTGTTTAGAATTTCAATACTGAAATTTTAAAAATTCTCATACTGAGGTGAGAGAGATCACATCAGTTGAGAGCACTGGTCATTCTGGGGAAGAATCCATGTTTGATTCCCAGTACTCACATGGGGGCTTACAACTGTCCATGACTCCAGCTTTGGGGGATCCAATGTCTTTTTCAGGTCTCTTCAGGCATCGGCATATACATGATATATACACAAACATACAGGCAAAACACCCATGCACATAAAGAAGTAGAATTATGAAAGCTCTCATTTTTCTTGCTGTGCTTTCCATTTCGATGCAATGTATTGTTCTCTAGCACAGTTACATAGTTCTCACTCTTCCCTGTGGCCTGTTCTATCACCCAGCAGTATAAAGACACTGAGCCTTTGTACACAGACAGGAGTAGTCACCACAGTACATTCAGACTGACACTATTTGATTTCTGGAGGGAATGAAATGTAACTGATTTCTGAGACAGAACTTAAGCTCTTATTCTCTAATTTCCCCTTCAGTTTGAGATATTAAACCCTAGTTAGTCTGAAAAAAATAGAATTGTTGGAATTGTTTTAGAAATTTAACACCATTCAAAGTGGACTCTTTAAAATGGAATGTTAGTAAGTCACATGTTTCAGTGTAAACCTTCCAAACATGGTAAATTTTGACTGTTAGAGATGAACAATCTCAAAAAAAACATTGGTACTTTAAAATTTTCAAGGTATTTACTCTCTTTTCTTTTGAAAACATCTTTACTTTATATATTATATGTTGATATAAGGTATATATGATATGAATAACAATCTATACATACATGTTCAAATATAGCAAATGTCTACATAGAAACAGATGAAGTGGATTTGGTCAGTTATTTCTGGTTAACAGAGCATTTCCATCGTCTTTGAATGACTGCTTACTCATAAAAAACACAAGGATGCTGGTTGAGTTTATCTGAAACTCCTGAAGATCTGTGACTCTAATAGTTGGAACAATACCTATTTACATGAACTATAAATAGCACAATGTTGGGCAAAAATTATCTCAGGACCTGTATCTCAAGGCCTGTAGGACAGAGCAAAGCCTGGCTCGAGTTTGAAGGATAGTCAAAGCTATCCAGTGAAAATGAGACAGCAAAATCTAGGTAGATGCCCCTCTAGCCAGAGGGAAGACTTGGTTGTCTCTCATTGGCTGGAGGTACCCCCACATCACATGATGTCACTTAACCTATATAAGCTGATGCTCACAGTAGTAAACTGAGTTTCTGCTTTGACTTGACTCTCTATTGCATCTGATTGTCCTGCATAGTGGGGCTGTGGAAACGGTGGATAGCGCATTCACCTTTCCCTGGGGAATAAGGGTAAAGAGGCCTAGCAGCACAATATATAAGACTTTCATGTTCTAATAATGATTTCATTTCTAGATGCCCTCATATATGAACTCTGTATAAATATGTATAATTGATAAAGATCCTTTCTTAATATCTATTAGTAAAACTCAAATAAGTAAAGATTGGGCCCTGGTCTGTTTCTAGCTTCTGCCATTTCTGTCTGTTTACAGTCTGTATGCAGCATGAACTTTCATTCCATTTTCCAGTCCTTTGAGGAGGGACTGCATTGCCTTCAGTAGCTCATCTGTTACAAAGCTCAGCTGACAGTGGAAACAGACAAGTTGTTGCTAAATCAAAATTGATAGCTGTGTAATGGAATTTTACTGACTAGTGATAAGGGGAAGGAGAAAAATTCCTGATATCATAAAGAGCTTATAATAAACATTCTTGAGGAACAGCAGTGCAGCTGCCTCAGCACTTTGTTTTCTTAAGTAAATGTCTGCAGCAGCTGCAACCCTGCAGGTTGGCCTATGCCTCTTCTTCTATAGTCTCCCATTACTCAGTGAACCTCCAGTGTCCTCCGAAATGCCCAGTTCTGATTTATGACTACAAGACTTGTTCAGGCAAATTAAATATGAGAGCTTAAAGAGTAGTTAATATAATATAAGTAAATTTTTTAAAAGCATTTATTTTTGAGAAGAAACCTTTTTAATGTTTTTGGTCAGACTGACTGTCTACCATGATTTGTTTTGATGAAAAAGAAGAACCTAGCTGGCTACTATATATGGCAGGGAAGGGATGCTGGCAATTGCATTATCTTGCTTAAATATCAAGTGAACAAGCTAATAGCTTCTAATTGGATAACTAGTCATCCTTTGATTACAGGCCATTAGTGCTATTATACAATGAGAAAGAGTTTGCTTGAAATTTTTCCACATGTATCTCAACACCTAATGCTAATGAGTCAAGTTTAGGTTCTTTCTTTATATGCTAGAAACCACAGAAAAACCATGTCTTAACTTACAAACAATAATAAATGATTTTCCTGGTCCCCTGGTTTTTACAATCATGTCCTCTCATCTTATACAATGCACACTGAGCCTTGGGCACAGGGATGGTGTTATTGATGTATCAATTGGGACTAAGAAGCGTGCAACCTCTGTTTCTCCATGTGCTGATTAGTTGTGGTTTTTTGTAATGGTCTCAGTATCTTATAAGGAGAAGTTTCTTTGATAAGGAGTGAGAAAAGAATGGCAGAGAAGCTACACCCATGAAGTTTTATCAGCACAGCTGCATAAATAAGACCTAAATAGTGATGACACCAGTGGAACTGGGGAAAGCTGAGACTGGGAGAAACTATCTTCCACTCCCAACTGGTTATCTAGTACCATGTAGTGAGCCTAGAATTCTAAACCTACAGTGACACAAGTAACAAATGAACTAAACATGTGGTGTGTGTGTGTGTGTGTGTATACAGAGAGGGGGTATTGTATGTATGTGTCTGTGTTTGTGATAACAATTAAGGAAATAAAGGCCATGAATTTGAGAGAGAATCAGGAAATGCATGGGAGACATTGAAGGGAGGAAAGTGCTGTGGGTTAATCGTTCTGTTTGCTGGGAATATGTGTTGTTCTCATTGGTTACTAAAGTAGTTGCTTTGGCCTACAGCGAGGCAGAAAAAAGCCAGGTGGGAAAGCCAGGAATAGTGTGAGAGAAACAGGAACTAGCCATCCAAGAAGCAAGATGCCTGCAGACCAGTAAAGCTACGGTCACATGGCAATACATAGACTGATAGAATTGGGTTAATTTAAATGTAAGAGTTAGTTAGCAATAAGCCCAAACTATAGGCCAAACATTTTGTAATTAATATTGAACCTCTGAGTGATTATTTAGAAGCATCTGCAGCATGGAACAGTTCAGAGAAACCTGTTTAGAGAAAAGTGAGGGGAAATGATGCAATTATAATACAAGGAACAAATATATAATATCAAGAAACAAAGCAAATTTATGAAAAGTAAATGATTCTGTACATTCTGTGACAAACCTTTCATCCCCACAATAAACACCACCTCTTCCAGGCTAGCAAAGACTGAAGTCAGTTCTCAATCCCAGTGCCAGTTAGATGAAACCTGTGAACCAGCCAATGACCCTGCCTTACTGATTTATGATTCCTGATGATACTTACAAGCTCTCAGTTTTACCTTTGTGTATATTTGTATTCCATTCTTACTTTTAATGACGGAACACACTTAGCTATATCTGCTTGAAATGTTGCTGAATGCTTCTGCTGGAAAAATGACTAGCATCCACTAGTGTGCTGCAGGTTCATGCCCCAGAAGTAGTATAGGCAAAGGTCAGGACACACCTGTGACCTTCCCTCCTCCCAGGACAAATGTCAAGTGTGACTAACACAGTAATGAAAACTGCTAAATTAGAGAAGAATTTCCCTTTGGAAGTTGTTAGGAGCCTATTTTCAACTTCCCATTAGGGACACATTTTCTAGTGAGAAATGTTTTCTTTGAATTATTCACTTTTGTTTTTGAAGTAATAGCCAGGTGTTGAGAGGGTTTTGAAAAAAATAGGACAAAACTATATATCTGTACTTCTAAAGTAATTTTACTTCCACATATGGACCAATATTGTGATTACTGTATCCACAAGCAGTATAACTAAATTTGTAAAAATCTAGTACATGTTTCCTAAATACTACAGTGTTGTGACTTCCAACCTGAGTATGAAACCAAGCTTCATGATATTTGCTTTGTGTGAAAACTCAAGCACATGACTGAAGCAAGAACCATTTATATAATGTGCCTTGGTTTTTCTTCAGTAATGAATTGAATTGTTGGAAGGAAGGAAGGAAGGCAGGGAGGGAGAGAGAGAGGGACATTTTAGAAATCATTGACTGTAAGATCCAGAAGACCACTTGCTGCAGGGTAGTATCTGGTAAACACAACAGTAAGCTGCTCCCATGAAATTTCAGCAATAGGGTCGTCTAAGCATGACCTGCATAATGATAATAACAGCTGACATGCCAATATAGATGGGAAAATTTCACAAGGTCCCATCCCTTATGAAAAGGTTATGGGCAATTAATGAATCAGTTTTCTCTAGGAATGAGCCACTGGAAAGATTATTCAACCTCAAGTGGTCAGCCCAAAACACATATGCATTCAAACAGCACTTAATGTGCTCAGAGGGTAATGAGCTACACGTAACAATAATAATTAGAGAAAAAAGGGTCATGAATTCAAGAGTGAGTCAGGGAAGTACAAGAGGAATTGGAGAAGGAAAAGGAACAGTGGAAATAATGTAAACTTTGAGTTCCTGTTTGAAATTCTAAAAAAATTTAAAAAAGTAAAACATCAATAACTAAATACCACCCACCCAGCAACCAAAGAAATATCAAGAACAGCATCCTGGAATATGTAGATAACTAGGTCATGGCTGACAGTGCATAATGAAAGAAGAAGTAAGAGTTTTCATCTGAGAAGAGGAGCCACAGGGTGAGCATATGCTCATGCTTTGTAAGCAATGCCAATGCTACAACTACATCAAGGAGAACTCGAATAAGATGAGGAGTTGAAGGAGGTATCACCAGTGAAATAAGGCTGACTACTGAACTCATTAACTTATTTCTGAGGGAATAAAAGGCCACGACTCACTGCGGTATCAAAGTCTCCACTTCTATTGGTTTATAGATAAGTATTTATAATTATAATGCATTTAGCTACTGATATATAGAGAACCTCATAAGATACCAGAAAAATAGTTACATTTTTGCATAGTATTCATATAAAATTTGTATTTATCATGGTCATCTTAAAAGATAGTCATCTTTTAAGGTCATCTCAAAAACCAGTATTTAATGAGAGTCATTTTACATGAAAGGCACTTACAGTTAGTATTCCTGTCACCTGGTAGGGTGAACCCGGTAGTAGTTTGTCCCTTTAAGAGAAAAGCTCTGCCCACTCCTAATCTCTCTCTTCCTGCCTAGGCAAGCAGGCCTTGGCCCCCTTCACTCTCTCTCCTGGCCATTCTTCTGAAGAGGCAGCTCTCTGTCTCTCTCCCCTTCTCTTCTCTCCTCCCTTCTCTCCTTCTCTCTCTGTTTCTCTCCTTCAATCTCTCTCTGTGCCTATGTCTTGCCTTTCCTCCCCCACCCTCCCAATACCCTCTTCTTAAATAAGCTCTATATTTAAGCTCTTTTGAATGGCATATTCAGTTTCTTGCCTGCATTCCTCATCCACCATGGGACCCTCTGAGGTCCCTCTCAACCATAAATCATAACATTGGTGATATGATAACTCAGGATATGAGGATCTAAAGATATCTTGGGGTCCAAGAAGGTGTTTTACGGTACACAAATGCTAGTTATTAAGGTGTGTACCTGCAAGTTATAAAGGTCTGAGGATAAGAATGTTTCAGGGTACAAAAAAGTGACTTAATGTGTGTAATGCAAGTTATAAAGGTCTGAAGATAAGAACATTTCAGAGTATAAGAAAATGATTTAATGTGTACAAGATATCAGATTTCTATCTCATTATGCCACCATTCATAGTCTTAACATTAATCAATAAGATTCTGATAAGCTATTAATCTAGCTCTGGCAGAGTATACTGCAAGATCAAGATTTATCTTGTCTTTGGTCATTTTCTAAAGACACTTTTTTATTGTGCAAAAACATCTTTTTGCAGTCATTTCTGACATGAGTATACTGCCATTTCTACAGGACGAGTTTCAGTACAGATTATAAGCAGGAAAATGCTAATGTGTCTAAAACTTATGTTTTCACAAACTCAAAGAATTATTGTAAGTTCTAGGGAGTCAAATTAGAGGACTAACCTCAAACAGGTCAGATGCACCCCTCCCTCAATTACAAGGTCCTAAGCAGACCAAATCTCTCCACTTTTCCCTGGTCCTGACACCCTCCCCTTCAATCACCAGGACCTAAAGATTTTTTTCCTTCCAAATCTTAACTGTGTTCTTTGTTCTGCCAACACCTCACCAGGTCCAAGAGATACAAGACAGTGCCACAAAGCCTGGACAGCATTGAAGAAGCCAGGTACACCAGGACGTGGCCAGCATCCCAACTTTCTCCGTCCCCCAAGATTTCAACACCCATCAATTAGTAGGAGGCAGTCTTGAGAATCCAGCATCCCTATCTCTGTCCCACCTGCCATCCCCTTTAATTTCCTCACCTTTTTATGATAGGAGAAAGATAAGAATGTTAGGATTATTAAGGCCTTCCCTGTCACCTGGCAGGATGAATGCAGGCAGTATTCTGTCCCTTTAAGAGACAAGCTCTGTGCACTTCCAGTCTCTTTCTTCTTCCTGCCAAGGTAAGCTCACTTGGGAGGGGGCTTCTTTCTCTCCTCCTGCCATTCTTCTGAAGTGGCAGCTCTCTGTCTCTTTCCTCCCTCTTCTCTCCTCTCTCTCTCTCTCTCTCTCTCTGTGTGTGTCTCTCCCTTCCTCTCCCTAACTTCACAATACCCTCCTCTTAAATAAAATCTACATTCAAACTCTTTTGAGTGGTATATTTGGTTTCTAGCCCGCATTCCTTACCAGCCATGGGATCCATTGAAGTCCCCCTTGAGCTATAAATCATAACAGGTAGCATCAAATTCTCAAAGATATTAGGGAAAATTTGGGAATAAAGTCCAGTTAACACAAGGTTGTGAGCCATAGCCTTGTGTAGTACAGCAATAAAATGAATATATGGGTGTAAGTATGTGTTAAATTCATTTAGATAAGTAAATTTCGGTAAAGAATCAATGACATTGGACAAATAAGTTATTTAGATTTATTTTTAATATTCTCTGATTCTTCTTGTTCAAGAGATAATAACTTATGAGTCCCTACTGTTTAGTATATCAAGGTACAGATAGTTATAATTCATAGACCCCTATAAAATAGCAGGGTTAAGAACCTGGAAACAGCCTAGATACTCCTCAACCAAAGAATGGATAGAGAAAATGTGGTCCATTTACACAATGGAGTATCACTCAGCGGTGTAAAAAACAAGGACATCATGAAATTTGCAGGTAAATGGATGTAACTAGAAAAAGTTATCCTGAGTGAGGTAACCTAGAGAAAGACAAACATGTACCTTACTCATAAGTGGATACCAAATATAAAGCAAAGGATACACAGTCTGCAAAACACAGCTACAGAAAAGCTCAGTGACAAGGAGGATCCTCAGAGGGTTGCATGGATCTCCATGGGAAGGGGATATAGCTGAGCTCTCTTGGGTAAACTGGGGCCATTAGAGGGAAGGGGATGAATGATGAGAACATGAGGGAACAAGATGGTTGAGTTGGGAGAGGAATGAAGTTGGAGAGTAACAAAAGAGATGTCTTGATAAGGGAGCCATTATGGGGTTAGGAATAAACTTAGTGCTGTGGAAATTCCCAGAAATCCACAAGGATGACTCCAGCTAAGACTCTTAGCAATGGTAGAGAGCGTGCCTGAACTGATCTTGCCCTGTATTCAGATAGGTGAATACCCTAAATTTTGTCATAGAGACTTCATCTAGTAACTGATGGAAGTAGATTCAGAGATCCACAGCCAAGAATCAGGCCAAGCTCTGGGAGTCCAGTTGAAAATAGGGAGGAGGGATTATATGGACAAGGGAAAGGTCAAGATTATGATGAGGAAATCCACGGAGACAGCCGACCTGAGCTCATGGGAACTCGTGAACTCTAGACAGTCAGCTGTGGAGCCTCCATAGAACTGAACTAGGCCCTCTGCATGTTGGTGACAGTTGTGCAGCTTGGTCTGTTTCAGGGTTCTCTTTTGGTGGGACCAGGATCTATTCCTGGTGCATGAGCTGACATTTTGGAGCCTATTTCCTATTATGCAATGCTTTGCTCAACCTTGATGTAGGGGCAAGGCAAGGGGCTTGGTCCTGCAGCAACTTAATGTGCCAGGCTTTGTTGACTCCCCATGGCAGGTCTTAGCCTTTATAGAAAGTGGATGGGAGTAGGTTGGGGAGGAATTGGGAAGAGCAGAGGAAGATGTGGGCAGGGTCAGTCTGGTTGGTATGAAAATGAATAAAATTAAAAACAATAGTAGGGCTACTGCTTTAATATTATATTATAGTTCATCCAAAAGTATTCCCCTAGCATCTAAATACATGTATAAATTAATATATATTGCATGGGTAAATATTGTATAAAATTTTTATAAAGGAAGATTAATGGCTTTATATTTCTTATGATTTTTTCTCAACATATATATGAACAAATCAAGTTCTTCAGCTTGTTTCAGTATACATGTAATTTATCTGAAAGTTTATTAATGAATGTATTTAGCAATATTTAACATTATTATTAATAATGATTATCGATATCAATTTATATTATAGAATACCTACTTGGACTCATTCAATATATATTAACTTCTATCATATCTTACTATTTAGTTGAGTTTTATTTTATCTTAACACTGAGTACATTAAAATGTTTATCTAGTAATGTGCAGCAAAAAAATGTACTACTCAAGATAGCTTGGTGATTTATGAAGTTTGTTTTATTTTTTTCTTTCCTACTTGTGAGGCAGGAGTATAGAAAATTTCTCTTATACTTTGAGTATAGCTCAAACCTGTTTGTTTGTATTCTGTCTTTCTCTCTCCCCTTCCCACCATTCTCCCTTTACTTCCATATTCTCCTTCATTGCATGTATGTAAGTGGTTATAAACATACATTCTATATGTAAGCACCCCGCTGAAGTGTTTTGGAATCTTTCTGAGATGTGGTGGGATATATTTAAAATTTCATACATAAGTATCATATTTAGATCACTGCCACCCTACCTCTCCAATTGCAACTCTGATCATGATATCCTTTCAAATCCACCCTCTTCTTCCATAATTAGGTATTAATATGCACACACACACATACACACACACTGTCTTAGGGTTTCTATTGTTGTGAAGAGACAACATGACCATGACAACTCTTATAAAGTAAAAAGGTTGCTCACTTTCAGTTCAGAGATTTATCCCATTATTACTTTTTTTAGTACATGTATACTTATCTAAATATGATACTATGGTGGGAAGCAAGGCAACATGCAGGCAGACATGGTGCTGGAGGAGCTGAAAATTCTTACATCTTGACCTGCAGGTAATATGAAGTGTGGCTTGAACATATTGGAGAACTGGGCGTGGCTTGAACATATTGGAGACCTCAAAGCCCACCTCATGGTGACACATTTCCTCCAGCAAGGCCACATCTATGGCAGCAGAACCATACCTTCTTAATAGTGCCATTCCCTATGAGCTTATGGGGGCTATTACATTCAAAGTACCACACACACTATCACTATAGAGTGCTTTCAGGGTTATTCATATGGACAAGAGTTAAGGCTGATGACTTGGGAATTGATAACCTACAAGGGATTTGTTCCAGGGAAGAACATATTTCCCTCCTCTCAGCAGCCATTGGTAGTACATAGCTCTTTAAGCTGTTAATCAAATATTTTAGTTTATATATGAAAATTATCTGAGGAATTAAATCCCAACGAAGACAAAACATTATTTCATGTCTTTGGAATGTAAGAAGTGCTTCTTTAGCATTTATATAACTGTGATAAGCCCTAGGTGTGAAGTACCAGTTATCTTGGCAAATAAATCAAAAGTGTCAGAGTAGATCTTTGGCTACAAAATACACATTCTCATAAGTTACTTTACAAGGTAAAACTGTTGATCATTCTCATCTATATCCATGTTTTTCATGAAAAGATACCTGATGGTCTCTATCAAACTACCTATTCATTTTTCCATCTGTTTCCTCATAGTCTAAGCGCTTATTAAATATAGTAGAGGGCTACATAGCATAACAAGATCAGTCACTTTAACAGACTTGAAACAATGGTTTGTGTGATGGTTGAAAGAGATGGAATATTTTTAAAGTTAACTTTGTAAGAGAGTCCTTAAAACTCAGGATGTGAGGCTATAGCACCGAAGCCTTTCTATTTCTAGAATTTGCAGTGAGATACTCACCTAAATCTGTTCTATTTCCTTTGCATTTAGTGATTGATGAGTAGTGTCCTGGCTATCATATATCCAACACAATTTTAGAAAGAGAAAAGAAGAAGCCCCAAGGGCAAGAAACAGAATATTTACCCAGGTGCTTCATATATGAGGAACACAAACATCATAGCTAGTGACAGAATGTGAGACACTGACCTCTGTATTATATGTGCTTACTGAATGACTACAGTTTTCCCTTCCCCACACTTCCTCTCTCCCCATGATTTAAGCTGTCTCACAGACTCCCACGATGCTTTGGGGAAAAGGAACTCAAGGATTTGGAATTTGTTCAGCCTTCCTCTCAGAATGAAAATAATATCCTCTTTGCAAACTTATTTTCAATAGGTGGCAAATGAATATAACTTCAATAATTTTTTGCTTGTTTGTTTTTTGTTTGTTTGAGACAGGGTTTCTCTGTGTTGTTTTAGAGCTTGTCCTAGACCTCACTCTGTAGATCAGGTTGGCCTCAAACTCACAGAGATCTGCTTGCCTCTGCCTCCAGAGTGCTTGGATTGAAGCATGCACCACCACTGCCCAGTTAACTTGAACAATCTTAACAATCTTCATATACTCTTTATAACCACATTCTTCTTCCAAAGCTGTCTGTTGTTCTGCTTCTTTTCACAGCAGAAAGTCTTGGGAGGTCATCACTGTTCTTCCCAAGTAGCCTTTCTAAGCCTTGTTCTCAGACTATCACCCATGTTATTTTAATAGAACTTATCCTGACCTGGTCCCCAAGCATTTCAGTTTACAAAACCTTATAAAATATTTCTAACTCATTTTCATACTTTTCTATTGATCATGCATAGTCTATTTGATCTATATTCTTCCCTGATATCCAGAGTATCTTATTTTACTGGGTTTCCTCCTACCTAGCTCATGTTTTTTCTTTTCTTTTTTGCTTATTACCTTTCATCTTCCAACCAGACAACCTTAGTGGCCACTCTTTTTGTATCTGTTTTTTCCCCCTTGGCGATGGTTCTACTTTCACTTATTTTGCTGTGGTTTAATATCCTGACAAGAACAACTCACAGGAGAAAGAGGTTTATTTCAGGTTTCAACTCCAGTTTACAGACCATCAACTGAAAGGAAATCAATGTAGAACTCAAACACACAGTGTCACAATATCTAAAGTCAATAGTAAAGATAAAAATAAATGCATCCTTCCCTTCTTGCACTGAGATTTCTCCTCTTTTATCTCTTTCACAAGATTTTTTTATAGAGTATGTGTCACCCACAGTGGGCTGGGTCTTCCTTCGTTAATTAGTAGCACTTTAATCTCTTACAGTCATGTTCATAAGCCAACTTTATCTAATAATTCCTCATTAAGACTATATTTGCAGGTATTCTTGGTTATGTCAAGCTAATAATTATAGATAACAAACAAAGTAGCTTGCTTTTGTCTTGTCACTGACACAATTATGCCTTCTAGAAGTGCATTAAATCTGGATGTGACCCTTTTACATGAAATTCGTGTAAGTAACTTTCTACTCTACATCGTGTCTTGGAGATCTAGAGGACTTCAGTTCCTCTTTGTGTAACTTCAAAACTCTTCCTCATGACTTTTCTTTATTGGAAAATGTTAGATTCTTCCAGTTGTACAGATGAAAAAGCAAATTCCTGAAATAAGTATCCAATATAAACTCAGTGTTTCCACTGAATCATTTGCTACTTCCACCTGGTGCAGACCAGCAGCAACATCCCAAACTACCTTTGAGTTAAACAACCAGTATGAAAAAAGCAAGATCACATTGTCACTACAGATTAGGCAATTACTTTTCACATTCTAGTACAGTATAGCTCACCAGTAGTTCTGAGGAAAAGTATGGTATTTTATGTTGGGATAGAAAAAAATCTATAACAAATAATACAGAAAACAAACAAAAAGCAAACCTCAGTGTCCTATCATAAATGACATTTTCATTTTGATTATATCATAACCTGATGCTGATAATTAAGGTATTGAACAGCGAGCAGTCAAGGGAAGGGAAGATAGACATCTTAGGGTCCTATTCTACATCATCATTGGGCTCATCTATATAATTCTAATACCCTACCCTCCAATCTCACATTTGTCTGATGGATTCTGTGTACCACCCAGCATGTTAAAGTTTGAAAGAGCTCTTAGAGAAAGCCAGAAACAATGTAAGTCACTACAACCCTTTTCCAATGAAGACTTGAGTCATGTGGCCAGTGACAGAGTCGTATGGCCAACTCTGTCAATTTGAAAGTCTGAAGAAAAAAAATTAAAAAAAAGAAGTGCAATGGTTGAAAGGAGGCCAATGCTTCTTGAAAATGCCGTAATGCGCTTAGCTGCAAGGTATTCCAAGATTAGCAATAATCAAAATTTGAGATAGGAAGAGATCACTATCGATCTCAATTTGTATACTCAATTTTCATTTTCATTGTAAATAGTGATGGCTTTATATACATAATAGTGGTTCAGGCAAACAGTATTGTCCCAACCACTGTCATCTCTCACATGTAAGGAGAGCTCTCTGTTTAATATTTCTTTTCCCCTTTCTACCCAAACAATGTGTAAGCCAATGTTATTCCATTAAACAATAAAGTTTTGTAATACTTCATTTCACTAAAAAGGAACATAAGCCATTAGCCCCACCCAAAGCATCTTCAAGACTATCTCCTCTGATACTTCTGTTCTAGTGCTTTTTTAACCAATGGGCTCTTTTAAGTCAGCAGAACAAAGCTGACATTTTATTTTACTACCTGAGTTATTTGGAACACTTAGTTCTTTTTATTTACTGGGAGATATCTGGATCTCAGAATAGTGCCTAGGATATATCATCTGTTCACAGTATGTGAACCTAAAGAATTTGTGAATCCTTGATTTAAGAAGAAAAGTGAATGCAATTCACAGTGAACGCCTGCTTTAGTAGGGCCAAGTCATTTGCCCATAAAAGGGGAACATGATAAACCTCACAAATGATAGTGATCTCTAAGGTAAGTGGTGAAAACTGCAACATAACTGACATGATAATCTAGCATGCAGTACAGTTTCATCTACAAATGAGACTCAAGTAGCTGTAGTGATTTGTGTGTGATAAATTGAACAATTATCATTATCACAGTTGCCTGTACAGTTCAAGAAATACATTAGCAAATCCTTGATGACCAAAAGGCATTTTTAAAATATTATCTACTTTGTGTATGTGTGCAGATAATGTCAGATACTTTTAGCTAAATATCCTAACTTGCATGTTCTTTCAATACTAGGAGAATAAATGATAAAACAGAGCCAATGTGCTGTTGTAAACTTAAGAATGACAGAGCAGGGCTATTCCTTGCAGTCCACAGATATGTGCTGAAAATGTACTGTATACAGAAAAAATTGCCAGTGGTCACATATCAGTTTAGTATCTTGATTATTTATTTTGATTTCAGAAGCTTTGTTTGTATCTTTTTACCTACAGATAAATCCCTTTATGCCTAATGAAAAATACACTTTTCCCTACTATTTCTTTCCATTAACCCATGTAATAAAATCCTCAGCTCTTGCTTGTCCTTGTCTTCAGGCTGGCATCTAAACACATAGTTGCATAGAAATAAAGAAAAGCACTCTCACATTTTCTCATTCTAAAAACACAAAGTTAGTGGAGTACGTGCATGGTGCAACGTATGTCAGACTCAACACATTTTTCCTTGATTGTAGCTGAAACAGAGTGAAGATACCAGAGTGACTTCAATGATCTTCAGTATTCAGAGGTAGCCGCAAGCTGATAAAGAAGCCAGAGTGTTTTATACCCATGCCTGTGCAATGACTTTGTAGTCTCCCTCTCTACATCCCTCTGTTTTATTTATGATCTCAAATTTGTATCAATATATAACAATGCATATCAACATAAAATATTTAAGACTAGTAGTCTCTTAAACTTAAAATTAGATTCAATAATCTACCCTTTTTATCGTATCATTTCTGTTTTCCCTTTTCTTTTCAGAATGAGATCCCTCAATCTAATCTCCTTTTTTTTAGCTTTTATCCTGACCATTACCAATAACAACTTGGAACCAACCCCCAAACAAGGACAAATATCCATAACCCATTGACTGACCAAAAACCAACCACCCCACCTCTTGGGAATGTTGGCATTGTGTACACTAGATTGTGTCCTGCTATTTGGGGGAGGGGGAGGGTAATGGCATCTCTAGGGAACCCTGAGAAAATTGAGATAATGATCAAGTCCAGGAAGAGCTGTCTTTATCATTTGTTGTCCAGTGTTTGTGAAATGAGGAAGTAGAGGGCTTATCTCAAGTCATGGCTAGAGTAATTTGTGAGGCTGGAACATCTCAGCTAGCCACCTTGAAGTTGTCTTGAATAGTTTATAGATCAAAGCTGATCTTCAGATGTTCATTAGCTTAATGCTGTCACTACAATCCAGGTGAAATTGCTTTTTTGGGGGGTTGTCCTTTTGGAAACATCAAACGTCACTGTTAGGAATGACCAGGGGTCACTGCAGAAAACGTAAACATTTTAAATGCCATAGGTAGCAGACCTTGGAGAAGTTTGAGGACCCTACTTTGTTATGTACATCCAGAGTACACAAACTTAATACCCAGTTTCATGATTCAGATTCAAGCACAAAATCATGTATAAGAAGTTATATTAGCCCTTTTTCTAGAATTAATGCTCTATGTGACCATTAATATCACAATGGAAATATATATATATATAAATCTTTTAAATTGTGAGATAAGATTTATATCTTAAGAAAAGTTTTAAAGAGTCAAACTAAAACCAAAGGACTAAGAGATTAGTATTGTTATGGTTTTTGTCTCTTTAAGAGGCAAGCCACACCCACTCCCAGTGACCCTGCCCTCCCCCACCATCTTGGATCTCTGTTCTCTCTCTCTCTTTCTCTCTCTCGGCCCGCTTCTCTCTTGGGCCCCCCATCCTTGTCTCTCTTCTTCTCTCTTACCTCTTCCCCCTCTCTTCTTTCCCCCCTTCTTTAAGTAATAAATATCCAATTCTATTCC
>LOJH01019079.1:0-19173 GCA_001685095.1 Ellobius talpinus | reverse complement strand
TGAGTTCAAGGCCAGCCTGGTCTACAAGAGCTAGTCCCAGGACAGCTAGGACTGCTACACAGAGAAACCCTGACTCAAAAAAAACCAAAAAAAAAGAAAAGAAAAGAAAGAAAGAAAGGTTCTTTCCTGAGCTAATTTTTCTGCTAGCATCTGCTAGCATCCAGTTCCTCCTGGCCACTCCCTTCTTTTCTACTTCTACAGAGTACCCTGGAGCAGCACATGAGTTCCTATCAGAGGGGAAACTCATGCACAGCATTGATCTTACAGTGAGGGAACAGCATAGAAAGAGCATTTGTAGAGAACAGGCATCTATCTCTTATATTTCTGGAGGACGAGGTGCCAATGACCACCGCACTAGCATCTGGTCCTTTTGCTGTGTTCTCTGGGTGGGGAGAAGCCCTGTTTCTACATGCCTAGAGCTCAAGAGAAGCCAGGAATCTCCTTTTCCGATTCGGTTTGTGTTTGATTTGGGAGTGTCCACCTTTCCTTTGAGATGGAACAAGCGAGAATTCCTCTGCACTCTGTTTTATGCCATTAATCCCACACACAAAAGGATTTCCCTTATGGCCAGAGCATTTCTTAAAATCTCACCTCTTCACCCTGAGAGATATATACATGGATCTAATCTACACAGGAAGTAGAAAAAGACAAGATCTCCTGAGTAAATTGGGAGCGTGGGGATCACTGGAGAGGGTGGAAGGAGAGGGGGGAGGAAGGGAGGGGAGTGGAGAAAAATACATAGCTCAATAAAAACAATTTAAAAATCTCACTTCTCCATACTATTACAGTGGTAATTAAATTTCAGAGTTTCCGATGGAACAACATTCATGCCAAACAACATTTGATTGGGGAGGGCAAAGAGTCTACCTGATTGTCTCTGAAATGCTTTCTGTTCTTCTTCTGGCCATGCTCTCCTGATTTTCACAGTTTAGGAATCAAAATCACCCTTGGAATTACCTAATGCACTATCTCCATTTGAAGTATAAGGAAACTCTTTCCTAGAGAGGTAAATGGCCAAGATTTCATAGGCTATTAGTGATATTGAAGCCAGAGCTTTACATGTGCTGGACAATTGCTTCTTACTTTTTATTTTGAGAGAGAGTCTCCCTTTGTTGCACAAACTGGCCTTGAACTTGCAATCCACTTGTTGCTGCCTCTTGAGCAGCTAATATTACAGGCCACGCCACCAACTTCTGGACCTTTATAGCCTAGCTGAGTCAGGAAGAGAAAATGGAAGCGTTCTCATTTTACTTCTGGGGACAAGATCTGGGCCTGCTGAAATCTTTTATTAGTGCATGTCTGCCTAGACCCTGGTAAAGGATCCTCACTTTACTCCAAGTTGTCCATTTCTCATGAGTGGCAACCTCCTTTCCCCCTTCAGCCCGCAGTTGGGATTTGGCTTTTTCTGCTTTCCATTCTGACATGGAGCCAGGCAGATTCCCTCAGCTCCTCTGTTCCTTTCTCCTAATCCTCTCCCCCGGGCTACCTGTCTCTCCCTAAGTCCTGGATCTGTGTCTCTGATTGCCCAGAACAAAGCATCATGCTCTCTATCCTTTTTTTATTATTAATCTTTGTGGTATTTACTTCAATAATGCTAGCATAAAACAGCAGAAATCATGTGCTTGTCATATGGATGGCATGTGGACTTTCATTGTCCATTGTTAAAACTAAAAAGTTGTTCAAGATTTTATTTGCATATGTGTATAGTAAATAAAACAACTGGACCCTTGGAAAATAGAAATGAAGTTTCCGCTAAGCGTCAATAATTGGGTGGTGATTTCTTTCTTATGCAGATAAAACAGCCAAGGAATAAGGAAAATTGCACACATGTGCCAGAACTTGCCAGCTGGGCTAGTAAAGGGTTATGAGGTCTTGTCCAGGACACTGTAGGTCAAGATCACAAGAAAGAAAGCAACTTGACAGGCACCAAGGAAATCGTAACTATGTACTGCCAGCCAGGGGTTTCAAACAATAGCATGGATCCTAGAACCACTTCAAAGGGAGCTGGCCAGGAAGGACACAGTAATGAATTTGAATTCTTCTGAGATTCCTGGCATTCAAAGGCGGAGGCTTCAGATAGCTGCATTAAGGTAGATCATGGGCAATTATTTCACTTCTGGGAATAGCTCGGTCTTTTATGGAAACCAAAGACTTAAAAGCATTTCCTTCTGTTTTTGATGTGTGTACTGTTTGGGCCTTGGGGCAAATTAAAAAGAATAAATCCCAAAGTCATGAGAAGAGTGTATTGTGCCTGAAACAGAATATGTTTTTCCTGGAAAAGAGTCTTACATGACTTCCTTACCCTACCAGGTAAATGACAGCAACCCTGAGCAATTTCTTTTCTCTTTTGATGATAGTGGGATTGAACCCACAGCCTTGTGCATACCTGGCAAAGGCTCTTCCATTGAGCTGTTTCTCTAGCCCCTTGAAATACTTATTTTATTTTTATTGTTATTTCTTTATTGTGTGTGTTTGGGTGTTTTTCTTGCAGGTACACCTGTGCTTGGTGCCTTCAGAGGCCAGAAGAGGGTGCTGGATCCCCTGAAACTGGACTTAAAAAATGGCTGTGAGCCTCCATGTGGGTGCTAGGAACCAAACCCAGGTCTTTTTAAAGAGCAGCAAGAACTCTTAACCACTGAACAATCTCTTCAGTCCCCTCTGTTAGGTATTTCCTAAACATTTTTAATGCTCAGAAGCATACCTGGCTTCAACTAGGTTTTGAAAGTCCTAGTTCTGGAAGAATTAGCTTCAGGGGCAACATATTGACTTTTCAGTGGTCATAATTAAGTATCATGCTAACAAGTTATAATGAGCACATAACGAACGGAAGTGGTGCCTTTTGAGTTTGGGAATTTTTTTGGGGGGGGATCTTAGCTGAAAATAGTCTGCACAAATAACACAAACAACGAAGGCCTTTAGGGTATAATTACTCAAAGTAGTAAAAACAAAATGATTCCACTGTGGCTACTTCATTTCTTAAACTTAACATTTGCAAGAATCATTTCTCAGGGTTACTTACTTTAACTAAAAAAGATTTTTTTTAATTCCGACATCACAATGAGCATCAATCTTTCAGAAAACCAACCACTCTTGGGCTCTATTCACAACCCCGTGTTTGGAAGTGATCTTGAAGGATAAACACAATACCTGGCTACAATCATTTTATAGTGTGCACACATGGACTTGCCTTCTGCACATCCTTGCCTAGAAAACTTCCCACAGGGAGGCAGTGTGGGCTAGAGAATGAACCCCGAATTAGCATTCTCCTGGATTTCCCAAGGTCTTTTAGGTGATTACCTGTCTTGCGATTTTTTTAAAAGCTTCCTCTAGATATTTTTGTCACAGACCCTTCTTCTTTATGTGTAAAACTTACCTACTTTACTCAGCCAACTCTTGGTTTTTTTTCATTAGAAGTAGGCTTGTGTGAAAGATGAGGGACCTTTCTAGCTATGTGTTAATGGGGAAACTGGCAAGGGTTCAGTTAGGAGCATGCAATGCTTGTTCTGTAGGTGGGTCTTTGCTCCTGTGTCCCATATTGCCCATCCATGGGTGTCCCTGTGCCTCTCCACCACACCATTGCTCCTGCATAGAAGACGTGGTAGAGCTTGGCAAAGGGATTTCACACTATATTTCTTCATACACATTTGGAGAGGGCAAAGAGTGCTTGTGCACACAGATAAGCTCTGGAGGAGCCAGGAAAGTGAAACTCACAAGCGTCCCCCAAACATAGATTACATCTTCTGACCCCTTGCTGTCCGATGAGTCAGGCTTTGCCCATATTGCCCAGAATGTTATGTTTGTTTATCGCAGACCTTTCCTTCTAAAACCTCGAGCATCGCTTCTAGGCTAGAAAACCCATCCTTGGGAGAGATGTCATTGGTACTGTACACCAGGGTAAGTGACTTCTGTTTTCTTAGGGTCAGGCATCATATTTATCTCAGTCATTCTCTTGAGAGCATTGTTTCTAAGTCCGTAAGAGCTCTTACAACAGATGAAGCCGTATGTACTTTGTAAAGAGTTTCAGTGTAAACATGGCTTGAGCTCTGTTATACTCGTGGGACTGAGTTAACTGCTATCTACAAACCCTTCCCCCAAATTGTGCTTTGCTTAAATATCAAATGGCAAAAATCGACAAGCTGTGGTCAAACTCTAGAAGTCCTGGCCCAGCACTGGTACAGAATCTGGGCTGAATCCAGTTTCATTCTTGTCTTTTTGGGGAGCATTCTCCTGCTGGCAATTCATTTCAACCCATTTCAGGTACTATGCTGGATGCTGGGGATTAGCGGATGAGCGATTGTCTTTGAGTGAAAGAGACAGAAAAGAACTCTGAAGAAAACCATGCAGCATGGGAAAGCATCCTCTATTCTAAGAGCTCCACCCTGGGAGCTGTGTACAGGTCAGTGTTAGGGCTGGGCACCTGGCCACACATGAGGTTAGATCCTTTGTGAGGAAAATTCATAATAGATTTGTTTGTTTGTTTGTTTTTCAAGACAGGGTTTCTCTGTGTAGCCCTTGTTGTCCTGGAATTCACTCTGTAGACCAAAGTGACCTTGAACTCACAGAGATCTGCCTGTCTCTGCTTCCCAAATGCTAGGATTAAAGACGTGTGCCACCACCACCTGTTAGTAGTTAGATTTTAACAGAAAAACATGGTAATGCTTGCATTTCTAATAATTATGTCCACCGAAGGCCAGATAAGTAGGAGAGAAGAGGTGAATTTCTTACAGAAATCCATGTGAGGAACTGGAACATTGGCAGAAATGACATAGAGAAAGGACCATATTAAACATTGTTTCCAGGCAGAATCTAAAGCACAGCTGCTTGGATGTGGTCTGGTATGAGTGAGGAGTCTAGGTTGTTCTTGGATTTCTTCCTGTTGCTGCTGTTGAATGGAAGATGAGTGGCTCATAAAAGAAGTAAGTATTCATAAGATATAGTCCTGGGGGTGACATATGGTGATAGCCTAGATCCAAAATATCTCCAGCTTCATAGATGGCCCATGAGTGTCTTGTTACCTGTTTCTTTTCCCTATAAAATGTTGCAGATGCTCAACAAGTATTGCACGGAAATCTGAGTTGGAAATGGGTTTTTTTAGTCAGTCAAGGTTTAGACAATTGTTTCAGCTGCAGAAGTGCATGGAACTTTGCCGGGAATAAATGGAGAATAAGATAAGAAGAGGCCAATGACTAAATTCTGAAGCAGCTCAATATCAACAGAGGGCTAAAGAGTTATTAAAATATATTGTTTTCCTTCCTGTCTCCTTTCTCCCTTTTCTCCTCTTTCTCTTCCTCCTTCTTTTGAGACATCTTCTTGCTATATCTTCCTGGCTGACTTTGGACTCAGTATCCCCTGACTACTGGGATTGCAGGTCCTCAACTCCATACCAGCTATTATATTGTTTTCAACGTAACATTATCTGAACAGGTTCTCTGCCACATCTAGGGAAACTAGGCCATACTTTGTAGTTGCCCGTTGACTGCTGCCTTTTGTGGTTATGTCTTCACTGTCCTTCTCTACATGGGCAAAACTGTCCATGAAAGCTTCATTTCTGGTTTGGTTGTTTGCTTTCAAACCAGGTCTACTTCCATCCAACTTCCTCTTTGGGAGTCTAAGAGTTAATCTTAACCTGATTAATTAAGAAACACCAAGGACAGTGGTTCTCAGCCTTCCTAATGCTCCAACCTTTTAGTACAGTTCCTCATGTTGTGATAACCCCCAGCCATAAAATTAGTTTTGCTACTTCATAACTTTAATTTTTCTACTGTTATGCATATTAATGTGAATATCTGTGTTTTCTGATGGTCTTAGATGACCCCATGAGAGGGTTATTAGACTCTCAAAGGGCTGTGACCCACAGGTGGGGAACCACTGACCTAGGAGGCTGATTAGGTATACCCGTGGCTGTTCCTGGAGGGCATCTTCAGGCAGGATTAACTAATGAGGGAAAGGCAAACTTGGAATGTAGGTGACTGGGCTTGTATAAATAAGGTGAAAATGAGCCCTTTCAGCATAGCCAGTCCCTCTGTTTCCTGGAGGCCAAAGTGGAATCAACTCCACTTCCCTTTTGTTTTCCCTACATTGAGATGGAATCCATCATGAGCCACAGTAAATCTTTCCTCTATTAAATTGATTTCTTTTCAAGTGTCTTATCAGAGTCCTGACTTACTATGAGTATCACAGGGATGTCCTTTTATTTTGTCCAATAAAAAGGGAAGATCCAAATGTCAATGAAAGTAACTATGAGTTCTGGATTATATATATATATAATGCTACAAGGTTGGATTCTGTGTGGCTCGAGATTAAGGAAATGGGTAATTCTCCTCACCAGGAATTGGAAGCAGAAGAGGCAGCTGGGCAATGAGTAGGAAAAATATAGAGGGAACTGAATTGTAAATGAGACTGGATCAGTGTATGGAGAAAAAGATCATCAGTTTTGACATGTAAAAATGAAAAAGGCATTTATCTATGGTTTTTCTCCTTCTTTACTTTTATCCTTGAGGTCCACTTAAGAAGTTCTGTCATCTCATGACCTTGCAGGCCTCTGAGTCCTTGTGCCAACCTGACATACCTATGAGGTCTTACAGATTTCATCTTCTGGGTGTGAGCCATGGTGGCAGGAAGACATCTTTATGCTGTGGTATTCCCCTCTGTATGCTTTGAATACCACTTGGCCTGTTGTTGGGGCAGAACATAGGTAGGTGGGGAAAGCTAATCAGCATGCTGGGAGAAAGGAGGCAGTCAGAGAGAAGCTGTGGGGCTGCCACCAGAGACAGACACGCTGGTAGGCCACGTCCTCGTGATGATGGACAGATTAATGGAGATGGGTTAATTTAATATATAAGAGTTAGCCAATAAGAAGCTAGAGCTAATGGGCCAAGCAGTGATTTAAATAATATAGTTTCTGTGTGATTATTTTGGGGCTGAGCAGCTGGGAACCAAGGAGTGGCCTCTCACAACATCTTTATAGCTTGCTTCAGCCATTGCCATAGCAGCTCATTCTCCTCACTCTGACTCCACCCCAACTGCTGTGTGCCATAGAAGACTTTGGGTTGTCGACTTTTGGCGAACTGAGTAAGCGAGTCTATGCTAATCTGTCCTTTAAGCTTCAGAGTTTTAGAGATCATAGCCTTTTAGATACATTGGACTTTTTTTGTGTTTGAGCGGGTTGACTTTACAGGGATAGATGTCAGGGGAGAGCTACAGAAGCACGATTGCCAGGCTGGGTAGAAAGCTAGCTGATCAGTTTATTAAAACAAAACAAAACAAAACAAAAAAACCTTGGACCTTTCTCAAGTCACCCTTGTGTTGAGAAATTAAATCAGAACGTTATAAACCAAGTCTGCTATGGGTCACAAGACAGGAAAGTAAATTTGACCTATAAATGTATGCTGAGGAAACAGAGCTTATGAGATGAATTGCCCCAGAACCACTATAATGTGCTCACTCACATTACCCCAGCCACATTAGCTTCCTCCTCTCCCTTGCAATCATCAAACTCACTCCTTTCCTTCACGTTCCTTGCCGCTCCATCAGCTCAAGTGCTTTTAGTTTAAATATGCACAGGGTTCAGTCTCTCATGCTGGTCCCTTCTCAGATAGGCCCGCTTCATCTGGCATGGCATCCTTCCCACTGTTCTTTAGTTTTGATGAGACTTTTCTTCGGAGTACTTCTATATTGTTGAATAGTGCATTTATTTATTTCCATCATTCCTCTTACAAGCTATTGGTGTTCAGAGATTTGCTTTTGTGAATTCTGAAGGTGGGGCTTAATGTTATAATAGCTTATAAGAGAAACAATGGAAATAAATGTATTATTCCCAAGATGTAAGTTCATTCTTAAGGAATAGACTTTGAATGGTGGAACTGAGCACGGAACTCAGGTCTTGGGAGAGCTAAGGTAATCTCCTTTTTCACCCTTCAAGGCAGCTTTCTTCTGGCTTTGTGTTCATATCCTGAGGCCACTGTGCCTCTCTTCTGTACATCACTCTGTGCATGTCCTGCTCATCAACACTTGTTAGTAAAAATGCACTGTCTAGAAATCCGGGGAGATTTCTAGGACTGATAGTTTCCCACATGTGTGTGTACACATGTTTCTGCTCATGTGTTTATCATATAGATGTCAGAAGACAACCTCAGATGTTGGTCCTTGCCTTCTATCTTATTGGGGACAGAATCTCTTTATTATTCCTCCAGGCTGGCTGGCCTGTGTGCCTCTGGAGATTGTCCTGCCTCTGCCTCCTATCTCACCATAGGAGCACTGGGAATAGAGACAAGTGCTACTGCCCCTTACATAGGTTACAGGGATTTGAACTCAGGTTATGTTTATCTGTTAATAAACACTTTATGAATGGAGCCATCTCCTCAGCTCTGGCTTCCATGTTTTACAGATTACTGAGTGAAATGTACCACTGCATTGCAGGTTCCCAGACCTCAAGAATATCATTTTTATTCAGAGGTTTGAGATGAGTTTTTCAGAGGGCAAGCTGCATTGAAAACACTGTTGCAAGGCCGGGGATGTGGCTCACTGGTGAGGTGCTCATATAGCATGCACAAGTCCTTGGATGCAATCCCCAACCACAAATAAAGCCCCACAAATACTATAAAATGCTCTCCTGTCTGAGAGAACATATTTGTAATCCCAGTCCTTTGGAGGTGGAGGCAGGAAGACCAGGCATTCAAGGCCTGCCTTGACTACATAGAATTGAAGGTCAACCTGGCCTATAGTAGACTTTGTCTCAAAACAGAACAACTAACATACTCACAAAACCACTGTAGGGAATTCTGAGACTATGCAGTCAGACTTTAAGGCACAGTCACATAACACCGCACTCACTAAGGCCACTTAGTGAACACACCACTACAAAACTCTTTAGGTCCTTACCACAAGCCAATCTTTACATGCCAGACAAATGGAAAATTCCGTGTAAGTTCTGCCATGTGGTCAATGCAGCATACTTCTCTGGGCCATGGGCAAGACACAGTATAAGAAAAGTGGAGGATGAAGGGATGGGAAGAAGATCAGAATGACCATGAGTTGGCATGTGCATCTCAGTAATCATTTTAATTTCTATTTATAAGATTGTGACAATCGTTTTGGTCCTCCCTGTGAGGGGAGGAGACCATGGGAAGGCATAGGATGGACAATTGGGAAAGCAGTGCTTACAGAAACTTTCAGACCCACTACTACTCTCCAGAAAGATGCAAGAGGTTTTCAGAAATGCGGGTCATCAGTTGACTTCAAAGAATGTAGGGCTCTGGAATATAACATTCAGGGTTGTGGGTTTTTTTGGGGGAAAGGGGGATTGATCTAAGTGTGTGTAAACCACTTAGCCATGTGCTTGGATAGTAATTAATAATCACAATAAATAATAGTTACTGCTGTTCATACTCATGGCATGGTTGAGGAGGGCTTCTCTATGCTTTGTTTCAACTGAAGAATTTCTCAACTGGGTCCAGCCTACTGTAAAAAAATAAATAAATAAAAATAAAAACAAGGTTTCTATAATACATGTAAATTGTCTTGAGGGCTTCAGAAAAATAGAGGAAAAAATAACCTTAGCTAAATGGCTGCACACTCATGTCCATCACCACTTATGGGGTCGTCAGAACTTCCAACCGCTCGCCTAAAAACTTAAACCCAGCAATGTCCCCAATCTATTTGGCCAAATGCTTCATATTTCAATCTGCGTGTTTGGAAGAAACTTATTCCACATGCTATTAATTACTGTACACATAATTAAGGCCTTCCAACAAGTTAAAAGCATTTCAGAGATCTGCTTCCCTTTGGAAACTGAAGTTTCTTTGGATTTACTTCTGAGCTGAGGCACTAACCATGCTGGCTCTCCCCAGCCAGGCCACTGCGTGTAGCTGTTGTTTGATTACCATGTATTCCAAGTCATTAACACGGGGTTTGGCATGCAGTAAGCGCTCTGTATTTATGGGATGAACGAAGCATCTGATGGCTCTGGTGTGTGTGATCCTGGAATTATCACTCACAAGTCCTGACATTAAAAGAGCTGCTTCCCTCCTTAGGAAAGTATATGAGCTGTAATGGGTTTGTCAGTTTCCTAATGCTGTTACATTGATCTAGATAGATCAGAACAATAGAAATCTATTCTTTCATAGCTCTAGAGTTAAGAAATCTAAGACCAAGAGCTGTGTTCTCTGCTGACTCTAAAGGAGAGTCTTCCTCACTTCTTAGAGTTTCCGGTGACCCAAGTTCTTGACTTGTGGCTGCATAATTCCGTTCTCTGTCACTCTCCTCTCAGGCTGTCCCCATCTTCTGTCCCTTGCAAGGACAGTAGCTGGGGGTATTCTTGAAAGAAACATTTGAAATCCATGCAGCCAGAGTTTTTCTTTTCCAAATGAAGTCCACTCAGGTTCTGGGTTGTGGACCTATGTCTTGGAGGGCCACCCTCCACCCCAGTGGGTTCTGGGTTCCGTGGACTTATGTCTTGGAGGGCCACCCTCCACCCCAGTGGGTTCTGGGTTGTGGACCTATGTCTTGGAGGGCCACCCTCCACCCCAGTGGGTTCTTGGAACTGTTTGGCATTCACAGTAGGGAAGTGTTCATTTCTCTGATCAGTTTCCTCATTATAGCTCTGGACTTAGATATTCTGGAGCTTTTGTAGCTAAGAAGGCTGAGGATGTGGTTTATGATCAGGTCTAATTTAGAATAAACGATGGGAGCGGTGAATCAACATTTCATCCACAGATGGGAAATGTTGACAGGGGTTTGTTGGGAGAGGAAGTAGTGTAAGTGATTGAAAAGTGATGTTCTACCCAGCCCGATGATGTTTGCTTGATGTACTGGGGGCTGGTACTTGAGAGGTGAGTGATGACATGCGCAGCATAGTGGTGGTTAGGATGGTATAAGGTTGATTTTGCAATAATCTCAGTGTTTGGCCCTTTAAGAGGGAATGCCGGTTTATATGGAAATTAAGTCATAAAGACAAGGCCAGAGATTGCTGGGAGAAACAGCTTGAAATGAAAGCCTCATGAAGAATTCTGATCAGGAAGGAGACCACGGGTAGACTGTGGCTTCTGCGTGGAAACCATCTGCATCCCATTTGGCAGTAGTAAAACGCAAGGTCTTGGAATGTACAAATATCAAAAGAAATAATCCATCCGTGGCAAGCTATCCTAGCATTAACTAAAGAGCCAAGGAGGGCGCATTCCAAGTTACCGTCATTCTGGTAAACATCTTTTTGAGGGGACATTGTAGAAACTGACAATCTTCAACAGGTGGAACTAAAGTGACCTTTCCTTTCAGCCCCATGAAAATAAGGGTCTTGCTGAAAAGCGAATGGCGCTGACTAGGTGAAAGGATTCTTGGAAAAAAAGGAGAATGACATTGAGGGGAAAACATCCAGAAGTGGGAAAAACCCATGAAATAG
Organism: Ellobius talpinus; assembly: GCA_001685095.1. Taxonomy (NCBI): domain Eukaryota; kingdom Metazoa; phylum Chordata; class Mammalia; order Rodentia; family Cricetidae; genus Ellobius; species Ellobius talpinus. The sequence continues at coordinate 7,778 of LOJH01019079.1, read as the reverse complement.
GTTAGAAATAGAATTTTAGCTCCACAGGATGACCTTGATGGCAGAGCTAACAGCTGGTGAAGATCCAGGGAATAATTGGAATAGAGTTTTTGTTTTGTTTTTGGTGTTGCTTTAAAGTTAAATTCACTGAAATGATATTTTACACCATTATGAAAAACATGTAACATCCAGTGGCAGACAAGTCATGTACAAATATATAAGCAAAAGTAGAAAGCACCTGCAATTTCAAATGTTTTAACCTGGGTGCATATTTGTGATCTTAAGGGGAAATCGTAAACTTGTCTTTCTCCCCTTCATTGGGAATTTACTTTGGTGAATTCACTGCTGTATCAAAGTTGTGAAGATTACACTGTAAAGATTCACATGAAGAGACTGGAGATTTTTACAGAAGTGAAGCACACACTTGCTGTGTGACTATCCTTGGCTATACACCAAAAAGGTAACCTTTTATCAATACTTTGAGCCTCACAGTGTTGGTATAAAACCTTCCTTACAGCTTTAGCGTTTGCTTCTGCTATTTGGATTCACCCTCTTACCCTGTGTGGTTTAGATTTTATTATTAACTGGATCCGACCTAAGGGTCACTTGCTGCACTGGCTGATTTTTATGGCAACACAAGCTAGCATCATCTGGAAAGGGAGATCGTCTATTGAGAAAATACATCCATCATATTGACCTGTAGGCAAGACTGTGGAACCTTTTCTTGATTAATGATGATTGATGTTGGAGAGGTCCAGCCCACTTAGGGTGATGCTACCCAAGGTAGGTGGAACGGGGTTAAGAAGAAAGGAAACAGAGCAAGCCAAGGGGAGCAAGCCAGTACTCAGCACTGCTCCATGGCCTCTGTTTCAGTTCCTGCCAAGTTCTTGGCTTCAGGTTTTCTGCCTTGGCTTCCAATGAAGATGGAATGCAACCTATAATCCAAATTCACCTTTTCCTTTCCAGTTTGCTTTTGGTCCTGGTGTTTTATCACAGCAATAGAAACCCTAAGACATCAGGGAAGAAATAACCACCTTTGCCTCCCTACTTGCGTCCCATTTAATATCTGGATCAACCACACACGTATATACTTTAGAAATAAATATATATTTATATATTATTATATATGTGTATATAACATGTACACAGCTTAGAAACTTCCATAAAAGTTTAAAAGTAGATTTCCTCTTGATATTTTTGAATATTAAACTTTTGGCTTTAATATCTTTTAAGGAGTAAACAGCCGAGTCAGTAATGCTTTGGGACGTTGAACTTAAGGTTGTCTGGCTATACACATCCTCTTAAAGTTTCAGTTCTCACGTATGTGACAAAGGAAGCATACTGTATTTGTGGGTCACTGAATCTGGCTGTGGAAGCTTTTTGTGCTTCAGTACCGAGAAGTAAGTGTTCTCATGTTTTGGGGACTGGAGCTCGTGTAGTGACCCCAACAAGGCTGCTGGCTCTTAGCCACTCAAACAATGGCTGGTTTTTACAGCTGCATCTGTTTTGAAGAGTTAGTCTATTATACTCCTTCTGTTCCCTTTTTTCTGCTTTTGCCTAATTGCCACATTAGAGCACCCATTCATTTAAAATTTCCTCTTTGAGTGCAGTGGTTCATCCCAGCCAAAAAGCAGAAAGCTGCCAGATCTTAGCTCTTGCTAGAGGTTCCAATTTTGTGGAGTTTGTTTTTTTCTCTTCGTGGTGGACAGGGATGGTAGTGGTGATGGCGGTGGATTTTAGTGTCTAGGATATGACAAAATTAGATTTGAGGCTATGTCTCCTGTCATGGTGGGTCATTGTGTTTCTGCCAGTCAATATCTGTTTTTAATCTAAATTTTGGGAGACTTTACTAAAGTCTATTTAAAGTAAAATGTTTATTAATTATCAAAAAGATAGTCAAGGAGATATTTCAGTTGGAAAATTGCTTGGCATCAACCCAGGAGGACCTTGGGTTGGTCCCTGGCACCCATGTAAAAGGTCAGGTATGGCAGTATGCACTTGTGCCAGTGCAAGGGGTCAGGGTGGGCAGGTGGGTGCCTGGAGCTCCCAGGGAGGCCAGCCTAGCCTAACCCAGGAGCACCTAGTCCCAGTTTCAACAAACAAGGTTGGTGGGTCCTGTTTTATACCCTCGGCTGACCTCTGACTTCAAACACACATGCATATACCTGTTTTATACATGTGCACACATTCACATACATGACCCCCCACAAAATAACAGTAGTTGTGTGTTCATTGTGTTGGCATTTCCCCATCTATTTACCTGCAAATTTCATATTTTTTCTTTGCAGCTGAATCAAATACCATGGTATATTGGTATCATGTTTTTATTATCTGTTTCCTAGTCAATGGACATCCAGACTATTTGTGTGTTCTAAATATTGTGAAGAGAGTCACTACTGAGATGGATGAGCCTGTGTCTCTGCAGTAGGAAGCAGAGTCCTTGGGAATATGTCCAGGAATGGTATATCTAAGTCATAGGGTAGATCTATTTCTAGTTTTTTGAGGAAACTTCATATTGATTTCCATAGTGGCTGTACCAGTTTTTGCTCCTACCAGCAGCACCCAAGGGTGCCCCATTCCCCACAACCTTGCCAGTATTTGTTGTCTTTTGTTTCTTTAATCTTAGACATTCTGAATGGAGTAAGATGAAATCTCCAGGTAGTTTTAATTTATACTTTCTTGATGGCTAGAGATGGTGAACTCCTTTCTAAAATATACCTTAGCCATTTGTATTTCTTCTGAGAATTCTTAGTCCTGTCACTTAGCCCACTTTTTAATTAGAGTGTTTGTTTTCTTGGTGCTTAGTTTTTGAGTTCTTTGCATATTCTAGACACTAAGGCGCTGTCAGATGTATAGCTGGCCAAGATTTTCCCCCATTCTGCAGGTTGTCTCTTCAGTCATTTGACAATTTCTTCTATAGTACAGAAGTTTTGTAATTTTGTAACGAACTCCAACTTGATGACCATTGATTGTGTTTCCTGGGCAACTGTAGTCCTATTCAGAAAGCTCTTTACTCAGCCTGTGTCCTCAAGTGTACGCCCTGCTTGTCCTCCCTCAGTTTCAGGGGCTCAGATCTAACGCTGAGATCTTTTATCCATTTTGAGTTGGTTTGTGTGTAGAGTGAGAGTGACGAATCAAGTTTCATTCTTCTATAAGTAGACATCTGGGCTATATGGATTTACATATGGATTTACAATTTATGTGAAGAACTGCATTGGAACTTTGCTGCGGATTGCATTGAATCTGTAGATTGCCTTTTTATGGTACTAACCTACCAACCTATATGCACGGGAGGTCTCTCCATCTTCTGGTGTCTTATTTAGTTACTTTCTTCAGTGTTTTATCGTTTCCATTGTATAGAGCTTGCACTTCTTTGGTTAGATTTATTTCAAGGGATTGTATTGATTTGGAGGCTGATGTGAGTGGGATTGCTTCCTTGTTTACTTCTCACTCCGTCTTTGGTATGTGGGTAGGCTATGGATTTTGGTATATCAATTTTATAACCTGTCATTTTGCTAAAGTGTTTATCAACTCTAGGAGTTTCTTAGTAGAGTCTTTAGGATCTCTTATGTAGAGGATTGTGTCATCTGCAAATAGGGATACTTTGATTTCTTTCTTTTCTATTTGAATATTTTCTATTTCCTTCTCTTATTGATACAGCTAGGACTTTACTACTATACTGAGCAGGTGTGGTGAAAGCTGGCAACCTTGCTCAATCATAGTGGGCAGGCTACAATATTTTTTCCATTTAACAATATGGTGGTTATTGGTCTGTCAAAGATAGCCTTTATTATGTTGAGACATGTTTCCTCCACCCCTAGTCTCTCCAGGGTTTTTCTCACAAAAAAGTATTGTAGTTTGTCAAAGGTCATTTATGCATCAATTGAAAATATGTGATTTCTGTCCTTGAGTCCATTTATATGATGAATCAAATTTATGGATTTACATATATGTTGAACCACCTCTGCATCCTTGGAAAGAAGCCAAGTATTGAGAAATTTTGCATCTATGTTCATTGTCTTAGAATTCTCTTTTTTCTTATTGAACTTAATTGACTTTGATATTGTGATAATATTTGCTTCATAAAAAGAGTTTTGACAGAATAAGGATATTGTGTTCTTTAAAGTCTGGTAGAGTTCTTCACTGAAATCCTGAGCTTTAAGAAAATATTTATTTATGTGTTTATTGGTTCTTGTTTTTGAGAGAGGGTTTCTCTATATAGCCCTGGCTGTCCTGGAATTCATCTGTAGACCAGGTTCACTTCGAACTCAGAAATCTAACCTCTGCTTTCCAGGTGCTTAGATCAAAGGCAAGTACCATCACTGCCTTGTCCATTTTGCATTCCTGAGATTTTTTTTTAGTTGGAAAGGATTTAAATTACCACTGTATCTCATTGACCTTTAGAGTAGAGATACTTAAATTATTTAGTTCATGTTGGTTTTACTTTGGAAGGTCACATGCTTCTAGAAATTCAATCACTTCTCTTAGGATTTTTGATTTAGAGAAATATAAAAATTTAGAGTATCTCTCCTTGATTCTCTAAATTTTCCTCTGTATCTGTAGTAATATCTCCCCTTTAATCCCTAGTTTTATTAATTGGGTCTTCTTTCTCTTTTGGCAAATTTGGTATAACAAGAAGCAATAGGACTAGAAACAAATCCTCATATGAAGGCTGGACAAGGCAATCCAGTAGGAGGAAAAAGGGTCCCAAGAGTCAGCAAAAGAGTCAGAGACACCCCTGCTTCCACTGTTTGGGGCACCTCAGAAACTCCAAGTTAAACAACCACAACGTATATGCAAAGGATCTAGTGCAGACCTATATAGGCTCTGTGGTTGCTACTTCAGTCTCTGTTAGCCCCTATGATCTCTGTTTAGTTGATTCTGTGGGCTGTGTTCTTCTTGTGTCCCCAACCCCTCTGGATCCTACAATCCTTCCTCCCCCTCTTTTGAAGGGTTTTCCAAGCTCAGTCTTTATGAAGATTGGCTATGGGTCTCTGTCTCTGGTCCCATCAGCTGCCAGAGAAAGCCTCTCTGACAATGATTGGGCTAGGCACTGATCTATGAGTATAATAAATTATCATTAGGAATCTTTTTATTGACTTTCTTGTTTGGTTCTATCCCAGGCCTCTGGGCCATACAGCTTCTGTTTCCTGGCTATTCAGGCAATGTCAAACATGGGCTCTCTCTCATGGCATGGACCTCGTATTAGACCAGTTGTTGGTTGCTCAAGTATATCTTAAGGCAGAAAAGGTTGTAGGTCAACGGTTTTGTGATTGGGTTTGTGTCCCAGTCCTGTTGTTTCATTAATTTCTGCTCTTATCATCTCTTTCTATCTACTGATTTGGTATTGGATTGCTTCTGTTTCTCCAGGATCTTAAGTTTAATAATTAGATTGTTTATTTAGGACCTCTCTCTTTTTTTAAATGTATGAAGTTAGAGCTATAAAATTCTCCCATGTCTACTTTCACTGCATCAGATATGCTTTGGGTATATTGTGTTTTCATTTTCATTTAATTCTGGAAATTTAAATTTTTTCCTCCTTGATTTCTTCAGTGGCCCATTTCTCATCGAATAGCTTGCTGTTAACTCTATAAATTTCATTCAGTTTCTCTTGCTGTTGATTTCTCGCTCGCTATCCCATGGAGGCCAGCTAGAATACAGGTTATTGTTTCACTGTCCCTGCATTTCTTAAGGCCTGCTTTGTGTCTTAATATGTAATCTGCTTTAGAGAAGGTTTCATGGGGTACTGAGAAGAATATGTATTTTTGGTGTTTGGGTGAAGCATTCTGTAAATGTCAAAGTATACTTTTTTATGATGTTTCATAATTCCAGTGTTTATTTTTGTATACTCCTTTTATTTTTGTATAGTTTATCAGTCTAACTGTGAAAAGGAGATACTGAAGTTATTGATTGTTACTATGACAGGATTAATCAGTGATTTTAATTATATTAGTGTTTATTTTATGAAAATTGGGTGAACCTCTATTTTGAATGCATGTATTTAGAATTTCCTTGACCAGTAAAAAGTAACTCTCTTTACTTCAGACAAGAATTGGTTTGAAGCCTCTTTTGTCAGATATTAGAGCTTCAGGACTTGCTTATCTCCTGGTTTCATTTGCTTGGAATACTCTTTTTTCATCACTTTACATTAAGATAGTGTTTATCTTTACTCCTAATGTGTGTTTCCTGGAGGCATCAAAAATAAGCATTCTGTTTTCTAATCCAATCTGCTAATCTGTGTCATTTGATGGAGGAAAGACATGTATTGTGTCTGTTAGTTTACTGATTTTGTGCTAGTGGGTACTTATATTGTCTTCTTTAGTCTATTTAATATCACAGAATCATTTTGTTTCTCCTTCTCTTCAGACTAAAGCATTTCTTCCAATATCTACTGTAGGACTGACCTGGTGGCCATGAATTCCTTTAGTCCACTTTTATCATGGAAAGTTTCTTTTTTAAATGTAATTATGACATATAGGTTTGCTGGGTATGTTAGACTGGATTGGTGATTGTGTTCTTTTAGAATTTGGAAGATATCACCCAAAGCCCTTCTTGCTTTCTTAGCTTGAGTTGAAGCATCAGCATTTGTCATGATGAGCCTACCTTTCTACATGACTTGGCCCTACTTTTCTCAACTTTCAATACATCTTCTTTGCTCTATACACTTAATGTTTTAGCTATAAGATGACACAAAGTTTCTTTCCTGGTTCTGGCTGTTTGGTGTTCTGTGTGTCTCTTCTATTTCCTTAGATTTGGAAAGTTTTCGTCTATGATTTAAAACTTATTTTTTTTGAAATTTTGAGAATTTCATATGATATATTTTGATCATATTCATCCTAACTCACTCCCTTAAAGCATCCCAGGTCAATCCCAACCTACCTATTCCTGAAGCTTTATTTCCTTTTTTTTAAAAAAATTCATAACTTATAAACTCCAATTTGTACTGGCTGTATATATACTTCTGAGTATGAGGCATTGGCTGTAGTATGATTGACCTACAAAGAGCCATATTTTTGAAGGAAACTAACTTTCCCTCTCCTATCAGCCATAACTGTCCATAGCTTCTCAGTCAAGGGTAGGGCTCATGAATCCTTCCTACTCCTTGATCTTGTGAGGTCTTATTGAGGCTACATCTACTTATTCACAGCTACTGTGAGTCCATGAGTTCAGAGGTCCTGACATATCCAGAAGACATCTTTTCTATGGATCTCCCCTTAACTCTGCCTCTTACAGTGTTTCTACCTCTTCTTCCATGATGGTCTCTGAGCCCTGGGTCTTCTGTGATTTTACTAAGAGTATTTTTGTATGAAATCCTTCCCCTTATTTTTTAATATTTTCAATTAGAATTATTCATTTATATGTGAGTATTTTTCTTGCACATATGTATGTGTACTACATGTGTACTTGGTGCTCAAGGAAGTCAAAAGAGAGCATGGGATCCCCTGGAGCTAGAGTTACAGATGGTTGTGGGTGTTGGGAATAGAACCTCTCTCTATCTTTGGAAAGAATAACAGTGCTCCTAACCACTGGGCACTCTCTCCAGCCTCCTCTTCTTGTATATCTGGATTTAATTCTGCAACGCATAAGCTTTGCCTTTTTGTGGGGTCCCAGGGTTCTTTCATATCATATTCATACATTTAAATAAAGTTTATGATTGACCTTTACTAATGATCAATTCTTCTATTTGTCTTCATAGCCTAATATTCTATCTTCTATATGATCTGTTTATTGGGGAGGCTTTCCACTGAACTTTTTATTTACTCTAATATATTTTCATCATCTCTTTGGTTTGGGTTTTC
>LOJH01019078.1:0-19522 GCA_001685095.1 Ellobius talpinus | reverse complement strand
GCTGAGGTCAAGGCTAGCTTCGTTTGAAGGATCTTCAGCTGCACTAGGGGTAGCACTTGCCCCTTCTGTGGTTGGACTCAGGCTATAGCACACATACAGCCCTGGCTCCTGAGCTGTAGAAGAGAAAACTTCTCAGCATGTTCTATTGGAGGACCCAAGCAGCCAGGCAAAACCATTCCAAGTCTCGGTTCCTTCTTATCTGTTAACATCAGTAGTGTAAAGTCATTCACATGGCTAACATAAAATGCAGGCTGGGAGGAAAATCATGTTGGGGGCCTACTAATGCAGTTCCATGGCCATGGATGCTTGTGGAGGATGGCCTTCTGTACAAGGAAAGACGTAAAAAGCGCTTGACAGAGGTCTGGAAAGGAGAAAGGAATAAATACAATAGTCATGTGATAGTATGATACACACACCAAAGATTCTTGTATGTAACAGCCTGGAACAGGCAGAAACCAGACATACAGAGAATAATTATCAAGTCATCATAATAATGATGGCCTCATATGGGAAGGTGACAGTGAGTTTATGAGGGCACTGGAGGTGGGAAGGTTATTCCTGATGCCTACTCGGTCACTCTGAACATCTTGATGGATGTCACAAGGCAGGGAGGATAAGCCCCGTGCAGTGACTGAAGCCTGACCACTATCAGAGAAGGGAAATCAGTATTAAAACTGGGGTTGGGGGTTCCCAAGATGCTGTAGGAGCTGCCAGACAGTAGCGCTTTGTTTGAAGTAAAGTACATTAGATAGGAGACTGTTCTCTTGAATGATAAGGAGGGTGGTAGATAGTGACTCTAGTAGGAGCCCTTGTGGGGAGCCCCTGGGACTATGGGCAGAGCTGGAGGATGGGAAAATATTGGTGTGGTAACATTCTAATGACCCTCTGACTAGAGGGAGCAACACCAAACTGCAGTGTGCCTAGCAGTGGATTCAGTTGAGGGGCAGAGGTCACTGTTCCGAAAGGGATTTGATAGCAACAATGAAGAGATTGCTCGAGGAAGACAGCAAAGGAGGAAGAGAGCACTGTGTCCTTTAGGTGGTTGTATTGTACACAGGTATCTGTCGACCATTCCCACAATGACAGAGAATAGCAACAAGCCGAAGAACACAGAGATGTGGGCATTAGAGAGGGAGCCAGGTCCCAGCTGTTAGAATTTCAGAAAAACGATGCTTCTATGACTTACTCTGAACTAGGACTTGACCTAGAGTTGTCTAGGTCTTGCCTTAGCAAATATCAACTCTTAATTTTTATTCTAGATTTTACAGACTCCTGTTTGTGAAGAACAAGACAGGAGCACAAAAGGTTCTATAGTAAATATTCACTGATTTTGATCACAAGGGCAAACAAACCCTGCAGTAGCTGCCCCCCATTGGTACTGCAGAACGCGGCTAGTGGCCGCAGGGACAGGAAGGAAGGTGTACGACCTGCCATAAGCAGTCATTATAATTCTGTGTGGAAATGCCCAGTAATTGATAATGACCTTCAGTGCTTTTAAAAAGCAGAAACGACTACGGGGGTTTAAATTAAATGAGTTAAGGACAAAGCACTTGAGAGGTAAATCAGTCTTAAATGAGCATTTGCAGGGCACTTATGACACGTTAGGGTATGTTTTCCGACTAGGTTTCATAAACTTTTCATGTTTCCATAGTTTTTTGTTTTTGTGTTCCCCTCCCCCTCAGATGTCCACTTCCACCCCCAGTCCCATGTGACCTGTCTGTCACATGCAGTGTATAAGTTCTGTGGCCCCACTGGCAGAGTGTTTCTAAGTTAATTGAAGACACTCTGTTTTTCACTCAGTGCCACTCCCATTAAGGCACTGAAGTTACGTAGCCTTTAAACTAGTTTGAGTACTCTCGACCTGAGGATGATTTAAGCTCTACCTGTGTGTAATACTTTCCATTTCTTGTCTTTCTGCCTGCCCCTCCCCAGAGCTGTGACCTGGAACAGCAGAGCATAGTTCACATAGTGCAGAGACCACGGAGAAAAAGTCTTGAGACAAACACTTCTGGAGATGACAAGCCTCACAACATCTCAGGGGGCTCTGTCTGGGAGCCCAGGAGCTTGACGAGGGTGGACCTCAGCAGCCACATCCTGCCGGCGAACTCCGTGGGGCTGGCGGTCATTCTGAACACAAGCAGCAGGAGCGATTCCGAAGCGGCCAGAGGTCCAGGTAACTGCAGCGACTCCACCCAAGGATAGCGAGCAGTTTTGTTTGGTAATTGACTCTCCAGAGAGCGTGTCCTCACTCTGTACAAACTTAGTCCATGATATTATTGGGGATGGAATCTCTAAGGCACTACAGGGTGACTCCTGACAATAACACAGTTGTTGAAGTGAGGCAAGTACATGATAAAGTAAATAATCATGATCAGAGACCACAGTGGAGCGGACATAAGGGTCGCCGACGGTGCATGGGCCTTGAACACTAAGTTAAATGTTTCTCAGAGCTGGGGTGGTAAAGACATGTGGCAAGCTATGTTAGGCTTGGATATACAACTAGGGACACACACTTTTTTTTCCTTTAATTTCTTATGTTCTTAAATGTATTTTCTTTGACTATATTTTCAGTCATGCAGTTTTTTTTAAACAAGAGTTTGGAAGTTTTATTAATGATATTGTACCCAAACTAGTTTTCAAATTGTTTTTATTTAGCTATATGTTTTTCTCTGTTCTCCTCCCTTCCTCCCCCCTTCCCTTCTCCCACAATCCCCACACTCCCAATTTACTCAGTAGAGCTTGTCTTTTTCTCCCTCTTATGGTGATCCATGGATGTCTCTCTTAGGGTCCTATTGTTGTCTATGTTTTCTGAGGTTGTGAATTGTAGGTTGGTTTTTCTTTGCTTTATGTCTAAAAGTCACTTACTTTGTTATCTCACTCAATATGATGTGTTTTAGATTCATCCATTTGCCTGCAAATTTCAAGATGTCATTATTTTTTTCTGCTGTGTAGTACTCCATTGTGCAAATGTACCACATCTTCTTTATCCATTCTTTAGTGGAGGGGCATTTAGGTTGTTTCCAGGTTCTGGCTATGACAAACAACGCTGCTATGAACATAGTTGAGCACATACCCTTGTGGTATGATTGAGCATCCTTTGGGTGTATACCTAAAAGTAGTTTTGCTGGGTCCTGAGGTAGGTTGTTTTCTAATTTTCAGAGCAAAAGAAGGTTTAAAAAGCCAAAGGTGTTTTTAATTTCTCTTTCACATTGTCTGGCCCCAGGTTATGATGTCAGTACAGTCATTTCAAGCATTTTCCTTGGTAAATAAATGCCTCCCCTCAGTGAATTTATGTAGGGGCAAATGCTCAGCGCTGATCATGTCTAGTCCATGGGGAAGTGTTCCACACTGTTCTGGAAGCTGGGCCATCAAAGGTGGAGTCGACAGGAGGTTAGGAGTCTGGAAGGGCCTGGCATCCATTTCTAAGAAGGCACCATGTTTCTAAGAAGGCACTCCTCCTTTCCCTGAGGAGATTAAGACCATGTCTTCACGTTACAGAAGGGATTCCATGCCTACAATTGCAAATGATGGGCCCACTGTTTCTTGAAACTATAGCTCAAAATAATCCTCACACCAGAGACATATTTTGTGGTCTGTATTATCTAGGCGCCTATATATTAAGGTGAACTAGTATCCTGTTTGACTGTAGTGATCCATCATGAATTCGTTTATGACATTAATCCCACTCCTGCAGTCCAGAGGATTCCATGTCTTAATATCATATTTGTAATTAGGTTTAGAGGGGACATAGATAGTGATGATATTAATATATTTCCTTAAGTATTGATTATCTGATATGTGTAAGTAATGGCAGAACAATAGTCATTTGAGGTGCACACACAGAGAAAAACCAGTCATTGACTCTCCAGTGTCTTTCATTTGTTCTCCCACATAGACATAGATAGGCCTGGACCACTATGGCTTTCTCTGCACCAGAGATCCTGAGGCCAGAAGGGTTGAATCATGAAAATAAAAGAAAAAAAATGGCTCCTGTTAAAATTCCTAAACACTGTTTAATTGGTTTTTAAGGCCATCAATAGTGATCTTGTAGTAAGAAAAGAGGGAACAACAAAGAACAGCACAGCAACCCAGTTCCCAGCTGTAGTTACATGGAAGAATGGATCGTGTTATGTGTACTGCTCCTAACCACGGCAAGTAACTATGAACTCACCTCATAAAGGAAAGAATACCCAGGACAAAGAGGTCCTAAAATTAAAAGGAGCCAACATTGACCAGATGAGAACAACCTGGATGGCTCCCAAGAGAAGCAAGAGAATAGATGGAGTGGGGCGGTAGCCGATTGTCAAGAGCTACACCTTGAAATAATAATTCAGCACCCCAAAACTGCTGCTCAAGGCCAGGGTAAAGACAGCCTCCTAAGCCAGCTTGAGCTGGTCTGCCCTCAGCCTGCAAATGCTATTGAAGGATTTACCACAGCCAAGAATGGGGCTGAGGTCGTGAGGGACAGCACTTGGAAACAAGCAGTGAGCATCCATGTGAATTTTGACAGTGATCAGCTTGATGGACATGCAAGCAAGGTGCCACATAAACAGGGATAAAATGACACTTCATAAAAAAGCTGCATTAAGTAATTAATACTGTAATAAGCATTCATATTCTGACCAACAATAAAAAAGAGTCAGTTAGAATCATAATGTTGACCCCAAAATTAACACCCTGACAGATGAAGTTAAGATGTAGGTTGTTCTGTGTTTTTATACACGGTGCTGCGAATATCAGTCTATTGAAGCCACCACAAGGAGCAATTCTACAGCTTCACAGAAGCGTGTGAGCCTCAAGACACATCTTCGATGACCCTTGGATTCAGGATAGTAACAGAGATTTGCAAGGTTACGGAAAACAGGAAGAACAGCTGTCTTTAAAGTGTGATGTTGAGCACCTATGATGAGTCCACAGTTAGTGGTCTAAGTGTATCATGTTGAGCACCTATGATGAGTACACAGTTGGTGGTCTAAGTGTATCATGTTGAGCACCTATAACGAGTCCACAGATAGTGGTCTAAGTGTATATGTTGGCAAATCCACAGGCAGAGCTGAGGCTTTTCTTAAAGTTGTGAATTGCAAAGGGATGTCCAGTGAAAGGTTGTTTATATAAAATCCACAGTGAAATGTAGTTCATATAAAAATTCACAGTGAACTATGGTTTATATAAAAATCCACAGTGAAATAAGTATGGTTTATATAAAAATCCAAACATAAGAAGCTGTATGGATTGTTTATCACTAGGATTATCATAAATGTTTTGTGTGAACTGGGTATAGTTGAAAATTAAACATAAATAGCTGATTCTTCATACTTTTAAGGTTTTTATTGACCAAATCACTTCATTATATTAGTAGAACAATTGACTAATTCTATAATGTGACATTCAGATTTTCTTTCTAAAAGTAAAATATATACTTACATTTTTGAGCAAAATTCAATCTCTCTACTCATTATCTCAACAAAAATACCAGCAGAACAACTGTGTGTCCATCCTAAACGCCTTCTTCAGGTTGCTGCTGCTTCTGCACACGCTATCTTACCACTTAGGTTTAATGCTGGGTTCATCCTAAGATGGAACTGTAAGTAGCTGGGGGTTGGGGTGGGCACTGGCTTCTTAATCCAGAAACCAAAGTGAGAAAACCATGTTGAAAATCAAGAAAGGGATTTAATCAATGGAGCTATGATGTGGAAACGGGGGGGGGGCAATATCCTCAGACCAGACTTCAGGTTTCTGACATGAACTTCAAGTTTAAATAAAGGAAGAGTTGGGACAGGGACAAGGGTATCCTTAATTAAGCAGCCTTGATCCCACTGTCTCCTGGTTTTCAGTCCTGACTCTGTGAGATCCTGGAGAAATCTTGTTATTCCAGGCCCAGTTCTCTTTCTATCGTGAGATAACCCCTGCTTAGTTGGTGGGCGGCATAGGGACACTCATGGCTCCTTCGTGGTATAACTGTTATTACTTAGGGACTGGTGACTTGATAGGATCATCTGCCTGTAAGGCTGCTGTTTCTAGAACTCGAGGAGAACCACTTCATTCTCTTGGCTTGGATTATGGGAAAATTAATAAACTGTGTTGATTGTGTGTCCCTTCATTGCTCTTACTTTGTCTTCAACCTAGAACGACAAGGACGAGCATCTTGACATGACCAGTCCTCATATGGGGTCAAGCGTGCACAGGAGTTGTGCCAGAGTCTGACTCACTGTTCTAAGATAGGAAAGGTGATAGATGCAGGATGACAGCAGAGATATCATTTCCTGTTCTGCATTGACAGATGCACTACCCATGTGTAAAACAGAGTCAAGAGTCAGTTTATCTTTTTCTTTTCAGAAAAGGCAATCTAACTCTTTATTATAGAAGTGTCTGCAATCTGAGAATTTGCTTTTCGGGTGCTTGTCGGAAAGAGAAGGTATCTGATGAAAAAGAGAGGGGATGCGTGATTTACATAAACACCACTTACTTACACAGTTTGTACCGTGGAACTTGTCAATGTTGCAGCAAAGTCACATTAGGCCAAAACAACAGTGCACACAAATCTTGACTGAGGAGACCCTGTGCCCACAACTCTAATATAAGCCCATGAGACATTCCTCCATGTCCAGCCCCTCCAGCATATGCCCCTGGAACAGGGTTCTACCAGGAACTCCTTCAAGCCTAACACCGCTCAAAATTGGCCCTTCCCCAAGAACACCTGCCTAGCACTGGCTGTCTCCTCCAGTGGTATAACCACTGGACCTGCTGCTGTAGGACACCTTGACCAACGAGGTTTGTTTGGAAAAAGCTGATGGATTCTTTTAGCCTTCAGAAGTCTCTCATCATCAGTGACTTGGAATGCTCCTATGATCCTTTATAGCCCGCAGATCCCACAATATATTTCTCTGTCACTTCACATAAACCTGTTTCTTTGGGGGATGCTCTGTTCTTATTTTACATTTATAGTACTTAAAAGTCTAGGACATAAAGGCTGATGAGAAATCTAAGAACTAGAGTGAGCTGTGGGAGCATTGGTTCTCCAGCTTGGGGCTCCCCGGGATCACCTGCAGGCTTATGAAAACACAGGATGTTGAGTTCTATACCGCCCATGCTTGCGGCAGAGACTAAGGAAGTGTACTTCTGACAGGTCCCTAGGTAATGCTAACATGCAGACTGGGAGTCAAACTAAGCAGCACTGTCCTAGACAGTAAAAAAATAGCATAGTTCAAAATATGAATTACAATATATAGTTTTGCAGACTTTGCATGTGAACATAGAATGAGGTATTTTTGGTCTTGGAGTTTTTGTGAATGAATTAAGTTTACACATTATTTGTATTTCCCAAATGAGGGACCATCAATTAACTTCTGACAGGTAAAATAAAAGAGGGGGTCTCCTCTAATATTATTGTGCAACCAATCATGTAAACACACAGACACTGGATTCCTACGCTGTGCCAGGCACAGGTCCAGGCACTGGATATCGCAGAGAAATCAGCAGAAGAAAGCCTCCACACAGGGAGCTCATTCTAACTGGAAGAGCGTAATAACCAAGGATGAGTCATTAGCAAGAGTGTATCCTGTTGAATATCTAGTAGGACGAAAAGGGGATGCTTCAGTTCCTCTGAGATATGCCCACATTTGGGGTGAACATGAAGAGGGAGCATCCTTTCTGAGAGCTCAGGCGGAGGCAGCAGACAGGTCCACAAACCTGGAGGCCAAGCAATACTGAGAAAGCAAGCAGGTCAACAAGAGATAAGGGCAGGAAAATGTGGCTGAGTGGGGCAGGATTTCGCGTGACCTCTCTGCAAAGCATGAGCATACTAGGGCCTGATAAAAGTCATATCCATTGTTAATTTCAGTCAAATAGTTAAATTTGATAGATAAACTTTATATCATATGGTTTTCTGACTTCTCATTAACTTTTGATTTTTAAAGAATAAATTCTTGACTGATGGATGATCAATGGGTAAAGGTGCTTGGCAAGTCTGATGAGCCGAGTTGTGCTCCTAACATCCACCTAGCAGAAGGAGAGAAGAGACGCCTGTAAGTTGTCCTCTGACCTACAGTCACACACAGACACACACACGCATACATATAGTAACCCAAACATACACACACACATGCACACACAAATACACACAGTCACCCACACACATACACACACACATACACGAGAGAGAGAGAGACAGAGACAGAGACAGAGACAGAGGAAGGGAGGAAGAGAGAGGGAGAAGTGGAAATATAAACCTAAATCTTAAGAAATTAAAATCTTTGTTAATTTTGTTCAGTATTTTCAAGTCTCACCGCCACAACATTACTTAAAAATTATTGAAGTTATATGAAAAACGATTCTATTGTGTAACCATTTCTCTCTAGGGTGGGTAGGGACTTCTCTTCATAAGCTCATTTTATGAGAGAATTTCATACATGAATTTGTATTTTGATCAACCCCACTTCCCCATTCCGTGCTCTTCAACTCCTCCTCTGTCTCCCCAACTGTTTTTTCCATCCCAACTTCATGTGCTCCATTTTAATTAAAATAATAAGAATAAACCACCAAGTCCGGGAAACCCTGCCTGTGTGTGCGTGGGTACAGGACCACCTCTTAGAGCATGGGCAGCCAGCCCCTCAGGGTATCTGTTTCTGAAGAAAACCAAGGTTACCTCCCCACAACAGTCATGAATCGCCAACAGTTCCTTGGCTTGGGATGGGACTTTGTGCACCCCTCCCTGATGCAGGCTGGGATCCAGGTTGGCTTGTACAAGTCTTCTGCATCCAGTCCCAGCAGCTCTGAGTTCCTGTGAGCAATAATACACATGACAGCTGTTTCCCTCAGCAGGTTATTGCTCTGGCTTTTAAAGTTTCATTGTCTACTTTATATAATGACCCCTAAAGCCTCAGGAGGAAGAAATATGCTATACAGGTCCCATTTAAAGCTGAGCACCTACGAAAGGCACGAGTTACCATGAAACACTCCAGGCTAAGTTTGAACTTCAACTTATCAACATAAAAGTAGAAGATACTTATATATAAACAAATGCAAAAGAAATTGAAACCGATGGGCTTACAGTCTACCCACACCACAGATTCACCACAGTTAGTAAAGAATCCTTCTTATCAAGAACCCCTTGCCAGTCCTGGGATGTAGTACAAGATGAAAATGATTTGGGGATTGGAGATTAGCTCATACCTGCCAAATACAACTCAGTCATGGAGGCCTGCTAAGGAAATGAAGTGATAGGCTTCAGGCATAATTTCCATTTTATCCCAAATCAGATCTCAAGTACTTAAAAAAAAAGTATGCTTTGAACGCTAATGACTTTAAGCCAGAGGGTGTGAATTTCTTGGTGTTTTTGGTAGCTTTAAGAAAAGCCTCTTTGTGTGAACTTCTATGAAATGACAAAACCTTGGCAGTCATGCTAGAGCAACTTAGAGCTTATATCACACCAGATTATTAAGAACACATTAGGATTTAGCCAGGGATTTAATTTTTCTTTTGTCAAATAAATTCCTACTAGAGTTTAGTTTTCAGTATAGAAGTAAAATTGCCAAATGGTTATGGGGAATGTTGAGGATACTGCTTGACTGACGTTTGGGGGACAAGGGGAGACAGGAAAGAAAACAGTGCTGAGTTTGTTCCCTAGAAGCCCACCCAGGATTCTAAAAAGCAGAACTGCCCATCCCTTGCTCTTTCTAGTGCCCTTTCTGCACTGTTGGGTAATTACTCATAACATTTTGGTTCACCCCTCTGAAGGTGAACAAGAGCAAATAGGTCAAGTACACTTTGCACCTCCACCACCCGGCACGTAGATGCGGATGGCTATTTGTCAGGCTGTCAAAGTGTTTTGTTTTCACATGTGAAATGTGAGCCTTGCTTCTTCAGCTCTCATTCTTTACATCTGGCAGGAAAAAGTTGGTAAATAATTGCATATGGGTAGCAGGCTATGGTGCGCCTTGGGGTATGGGAACTGTATGAGATGTTCCTCACCCCAAGAAACTGGAATATCCTGAGAGCAGAGTTAGAGAGGACCAGCCTGCCAGTCTGTCTGTCAAAGTCACGAAAGAAATGGGGTGTCTGCCTTTTGTGTTTGTCCTTCCTTCCTTCCTTCCTTCCTTCCTTCCTTCTCCTCCTCCTCCTCCTTCCTCCCTCCCTCCCTCCCTCCCTCCTTCCTTCCTTCCTTCTTCCCCTTCTCTCCCCTCTCCCCCTCTCCTTTCCTACCATTGCTTTGAGGTAGATTACCAGTGTATAAGCCAGGTTGACACCTACTGTGTGGTCCTCCTGCCCAGGTCTCCCAGCCCTGGGACTGGAGGCTTTGCCTCACACCTAGCTCTCCTCGTACTACATTTAGCTCCAGTGTATAATAAAACCCATTGACAGGAACGGGGGGAATATGAGGAACCAGGTTCCCAGGGAGACGACAATTTATTATAAAAATAGTTTATGATCAGCAATATAGTTTGCACATCGAATATCATGATAACAGATTGATTTAATATATTTTTGGGCAGAAGATAAAAAGGGATTTTTTTTTAGGTTACAAAACCCCTTTCCTAAAAATAAATTTTTTAAGTCATTTATTCTAAGTGGGTCAGTGCAACAAACATCTTCAATGACCAGCTGTGCCTAATTCCTGTTGTACTAATGGCCAGTAAAATTTAAAAATAAAGTCCAGCTTCACAGTTGCCACCTCAAAAGATTTATTTATGCACGTTGGGTTCTTTGGCCATGTGAAAATGACTCTTGCTCCTTCAGTGCCCAGACAGCCAACTTCACATGTCCGTCCTGAGAAGAGAAGATACTAGATTGTGGAAAGATCTTGTGTGGTCCAGTATTAGCGTTAAAATCACGAAAATGGCTATTCCACCAAACTGAATCTACAGACTCCATGCAGTGCCCAACAAAATGCTGATGTTGTGCTTCCCAGATCTAGAAAGAAGCAATTCAAGAATCCCAGTGGAACCGCAAAAACTCTATGTAACCGAAGCAATCGTAAGGAGCAAGAACATAGCTGGAGTGTCATAATACCTGACCTCAGATTATACTACAGAACCACAGACACAGAGTCTGCCATTAGCATGAAAACAGACCAATGGACGAGAAGAGATGACCCAGAAATAAACATACAACGCTACTGGGTAACTAACTAGTGATGAAGGAGGCAAAAAGACAGCTATGTAACAAATGGTTCTGGAAAACAACTGGATCTCCACCTGCAGGAAAGTGAAACTTGTTCTGCGTCTTTCACCTTGAACAGAAAACCACAAGTGAGTCAAAGCCCTTTATTCAACATTCGAAATGCTAAAACGGCTAGAGGAAAACAGGGAAGGGGGTTGGGTGGGATACAACACACTTTTCAAGACTCTGGGGTCTGCAGGAGTTTCCTGAACAGAGCAGCCCCAGCATAGTGAGCAGCCCCAGCTATCAACAGATGAGGGGACAGCCTGCAACTGAGTCTTTCCATGCACAGAAAAGGAAGCTCCAAGAGGAGTAAAGAGCCTATGGGACGGAGGACATCTTCACCAGCTGTACGCCAGGCAAGGGGCTTCTATCCTGAGTTTACAAAGAAGTGCAAAAGCTGCACTCAAAGGAAATATAATTGCCCATCGATAAATGAGCTAACAGCAGTGGCATTCTTCAAAAGAAGAAACACAGATGACCAATAACTGTATTTTTAAAATAGTTGAAATACAAATTAAAACTACTTTGTAGTTCTACCTCATGCCAGCCAAACTGGCTATCATCAAGCAATCTGGCGACAGATGTTGGAGAGGATGTGGGGAGTGAGCAACCCTTATCTGCTGCTGGTGGGAGAACAAATTAATCCAGCCATTGTGGAAAAAAGTTTGGAGGCTCCTCAAAAAATTAAAAACAGGACTACATCATGACCAAGACATACTGCCCTGGGCATATACCCAGAGAACTCCCTGTCTTACCAAAAAGACATATGTACATCCATATTTATTGCTGATCTATTTATTATAGAAAGGAATGAAGCAGCCTGAAAGTCCATCAGCAGATGATTGGATAATGAAAATGTGATCTAAATATAAAATGGAATATTACTCAGCTTTAAAGAAAATTGAAATCGGGAAATTCAGGGAAACACAGGCACCTGGAAAGGATAGTGTTAATCAAGATGATCCAAAGTCAGGAAAAACAAAACAAAAAGCAACTGACCATCCTTCTCAGGGGGATACTAGCCTATAGTGAATGTGTGTACATATCTGAATAAGTCTCAGGGTGGCCACAACCTATTAGCTGATGAGGAAAGATGGGATATGGGGAAAGAGACAAGGATTCATGAAAGCGGATAGGAAGCTATTTTTTCTCCTAGTTTCAACTCTATCATAGACTGTTTTCTAATTTAAGCTTTGATTTAGAAGACACACATCTCCATGTGAAAACTGGGGAGAGGGTTGTTCTCATGTCAGCTGAAGCAGAGGAGCAAACAGACCGCGGAGTGTAGAAGAGGAGGGAAAAGGGTGGCCGCTGGGTGCCATGCTCTAGTTTGAAAGGAGAATAAGCTCCTTGTTTCTCTGACAAAGCACTTAATAATGCAGTGCAGGTCTCAGAAGAGAGGGGAGAGTCTTGATTGCTTTGATCACAAAGAAATGGTTGAACTGAAATGTAGTAGATATAACAATTGCCCCAGGCTGATCACTTCTCAATATATACACGAGTCAAGACATCACATCATAGCTTATAAATATGTGTATGTGTTCAGCATAAGTAAGAATAAAATGAGACACAACTAAAGCAACAAGGGCATTTAGAGAAAGAGGAGGTTGAGATGGATACCCAAGACTGACTTTGTATCCTTGTTTTGGGTGCAATAAAATCAGCCCATGCCCTTGCCTTTCAAAGCACAAGCATTGATATACAACACGGTGTGATGCTATGACAATGTCAGGAAGAATTGAGTCCTACCGTGAGCAGCGGCTGAACTCACAGGCTACATTCTTGGTCCAAGAGACTGGTGGTGTCACCTTCCTGCCTGTGTGAACAAGCTCTAAGCGCCACACTCCTAGTGACCAGTACTGACTACTGCAACTCTCAGTCCATCTGTCCCCTCCTCTTCTGGCATTTATGCAGGTGTTTCTGCACACCCCTGCTTTTCTTCCTTAAACATTTGCAAAAGGAGAGAAGAGGTGTGGAGAGGAATGATGTGTGCAGCTAGTTGCAGGTTGACTTCTAGAGAGTGAGTTGTTCTACTCCTGACTTGCCGGGAGTTTGCTGTCCAAGCCAGGACAGATAAATTAAGGTGATCCAACAAGCTCCCGTGTTTGTACTTTAGGCTGGAGAAAGGTGGCTCTGTGGGTGCCACTTGGCTGTCTGCGATTGGTCGTAGATCAGACACTGGAAACCACAATGCAGGGCAAGATAGGTAGCAGTCAGTAGTGGCCTGTGGAGTGGGCTGTGGTGCTTGCTGGGAGTCTAGACATGCTTTGGTTCTTCAAAGCCACTCTAGAAAAGTCATACTGTAATTAAAAGGAAAAAGAAAATGTTGCCCTCTGGACTAACTGAGCCCCAGTTTGACTGTGTGCTCTATTAATGAGAAGCCTTCGGAAGATGGCAAGGACATTGGGCTCCTGTGGGCCCTTAATGACCAAGGAAGTAAGTCATTCGCATTTTCACTTGGTGAACGCTGAAGTCTTTCAGAGGACAGTATACACGTGCCAAGAAGTTGGAATTTGCATTTGACAAGCATGGGAGTCCAGGAGGGAATGTTTACAGCTAGTGAATTCATCTTGGGAGCATCCTAATTAATGCTGAGTGCGCCAGAAACACAGGCAGCCTGCTGGATTCTATTTTCTTGATGTGGTTAGAGGGAAGAGAAAGAAAAAAAAGCTAAGAAGTAGAGATAAACTGCCTATAATAAATTATTTCAAACTTTCTAAATTCGTTCTGAATGAACATTGGCATCTAGTTTATAAAATTTTTTCTAAAAATATTCTTTAATATGACTTGTAGTTTCCAAAAATTTCTCACCTAATTCAGAAATTTGTGTTCTTTTTATGTAATAAAATGATAGATTAGTATAATGTCCATTTTATAATAGAACATTAAATTATTCTGACAAAGAAACATAATTTTTAGGGGGTATTTTTATGAAACCCTCTCTGTATTAACTATCATTAATTCTCTGAATGAAGCTTTTGGAGTTCTGTAAGCTCTTAAGACTCTCCTACAATCCCCAAAATTAAATCACTTGGACTGCCTTCAGAATTTACAGATACGCTACCATTGCTACACGCCAACACCATAAAATTTGATCTTCTGTCTTTACTGTGCCTGATTAAACTAGAAACTTCTGCCGATTCATAGACCCACTTTTTTTATGATTCTCCTGAGAAGGAAACCAAGAAACTAGAGAGATATAGCTCAGTGGTTAAGAGATGGTGCCGTCCTTGCAGGGAACTTGGGTTCAGTTCCCAGAACCCACATATTGGCAAACGGTGGTCTGTAACTCCAGTTACAAGGGATTCAATGCCATCAAGGCATAGTCAGTTCCTGAAAGCCTATAAGCTGGCAACCATGCCTGCAAGGAAATGTTCCACACTGAAAACCTAGTGCTCCTATCAGCGGGAACACGGGCTGTCTTCAACTCTATAGGTTTTGGGACCCTACTCCTCTTGTTGGGTCGTCTTGCCCAGCCTTAATACATGGGGAGGTGTTTAATCTTCCTCCAACTTGATATGCCATGTTTTTTTGATGCTCATGGGAGACCTGCCCTTTCCTAAACAGAAATGGAAGAGGAGTGAATTGGGGGGTGAGAACCAAGAGGAGAGGAGGGGAGGGACTAGGAAGAGAGGAAAGAGGGGAAACTGTGGCCCAGATTTTAAATAAATGAATAAATAAATAAATTTTAAAAAAGAAAACTACAAGAGAAAAAATTTAGTCCAGTGATTCTTAAAAATTTAATAATAAGAAAATCATAATAAAATAATGCATTCATAATAAAATATTTTATAAATGCTCAAAAAAAGATTCCTCCTCCTTTCTTGACTGACCACGTGAACCTATAGCATGTATCTTTAAAGAAATCTGAAAGGATTCGTCCTTAAATGGCTTTAATAGAAGATGTGTGTGCATCTTGGAGCTGTAGTACCCTCAGGGAGTGCTTCGTGGCCAGCCCAGGCGGGTGTGAGCGGCTGGTGTGAGATTGCTGCCGCTTTTCTCCATGCAGCATCTTCTTTGTCAACAGCATGTGGGAAGTCCTGAGCTTGGGAGGCCTGCTTGTGACTAAGAGGCTGTGACTATCCCCCAATGGTGTAAAGACTCCTCGTGCTGGCATGAGCCTCTGGACAGTAAAGACTGAAGCATCTGCTAAAGACTGTGATGCTACCCTTCTAAAAATTAATTGAATCATTTGATACTCATTTATTGTATTAACTCTTCCAGAGTGACATAACTGAACTTTTGGTGCTATTTCATGATTAACAATTGAATGCCGTCTTGGGAAAATGTGAGCCAAGAGTGGAACAGAAATCTCTGCACAGATTAGAGATGACACTTCTAATTGTCTGCACAGGACTTGCCTCCAGGCACGTTAGGAAGATTGTGTCCTTGACCAAGTGTTAAATGTGTTCACAAATGCTGATAGGGTAGCTACCTTAGTATTAGCTTATTTGGGATTTATAACTCATAATTAAGTACAACCACGACTTTAATTCCTTCACTTAATCCATTCTCTCCATGTGAAGAGGAAATATCTTATCTCAGTAAAACATGGCCACTTCATTGACTAGAACTCAGTGCCATTTGGGTGACTGTGTATACTTCACAGTCCCACCACATGTTGCTGCTGGAAACAGATTAGATAGGCTTCCATTGCTGCTTGACCTCGTTTGCCACCAGACCCATCTAGTGACTGCAGACGTCATTTGTTGTGTTTATCTCTTACTGATTACTTCAGTAGGTCTCCTTTCCTTTGGACTCTGTGGCAAATAATTATTTTTATTTGTGCAGAGAAAGAGATTGCTCTTTTACCTAATTTAGGGTGCTCCCTGTGCACAGCAGGACCCTGGACACCACAGTAGCATATGAAGGTCTCTGTGAGCCGGCAGAACACATGTGTGGGGCTGTGCGCAACACATGGTCAAAGTCTAATAACTGGAATGAACCATTGTAGAAATTTTCAGCATTAAAGCAGATGCCTTAATCAGACGTCTTAATCATTCCAGTAAACTTTAGAAGGCATCCTGAGTTCAGAATCCTTTACTTGGATAAATAAAACTTCCCAAACTCTCTACCCCAAAGTCTATGTTGCATTTTCCCAAGTGTGCAGTTAAGTGTTGTAATGTCATTCCACCATCTTAATGTAGTATGCTTGAAAATTGCCATTCTTATTAGACCTATATACTGAAGTTCAATTTGTGACTTTATTTTAAAAAGTCTCACTATGTCCCTTCTCCTTGAACACTCACTTCTTCATTCCCATGTGCCCTGCACTTTTCCATACAAACTCTGGGCTCTCACAAGAGGATATTCCGGGAAATTTCCAGGAAGACAGTCACCATCTTATTGCCCTATTCACAGAAACTGCAAACACTAGGGCATGACGGTTCATACCCATTGCCCAAGCACTGTAGAGATTGAAGCAGGCTCAAGGCCGCATCATGGGCTCCATCAACCACAGCATCAGTGGCAGTGGTAGAGCCAGTGTGACAGCTCGGCAAGTAAAGTGCTTTCAGTGCAAACCTAGCGGCCTGAGATTGGTCCCCAAGCCCGTGATGGACAAGATGCTGATACCCAAAAGTCAGCCTTTCACCTCACATGTGGGCTATAGCTCACCTATGCTCGTGCACACACATCCACACACACCCCACTACTGCCATCACACGATATCATGGCTAATAATCTATAAAATGGTTTAAAATTAAAAACGTTAGCCCTGAAAACACTTATGACTAAATAAATTGTGAAGAAGTGAAGTAGGATAGCATGTAGGTAGGGCAGAGAAAGATATCATCAGCTTATGAGCCTAACTTGAAATAGATGAGTACCTGTGCCTGTCCATGCACACACATAGAAAACCAAAGAATAGTATGTAGTTAGTAGTCCTTATAATAGGATTTTGTGTAGCTTATTTAAAACAAAAGTCATTTTATTGAAACAATAAGAAACTCCTTTTCTAATGTACCAGATACCAAGATACTGAATATGAGGACACTTAGCAGCTCTGGCCTGGCACATCATGTTTCCCGAGACTCTTCTCCATAATTTGGACTCATCTTCAAGCCTAATTTTCAACAAGTCTTAGCTGAAGCCAGAGACCTTGTATTTGGAAGGCTTCCCAGTCGATTCTGAGCATCCGCCAGCTCTTCTAGTCTAATCGGCTCTCCCATAGTCTGTTAATGAAGAACTAGGATAATTTCTCTAAGCACACACTCTAAGTAACTTTATGGCCAACTGATATTGTGGTCTCTTAATAGCGTTTTCCCCTAAAAGGTATCAGGAATCTATTTGTCTGGCAGAGTCCAGTCCTGAGATAGTAAATGTGCATGATAAACGTGGGCTTCTGTGGAACTGTCTCACTGATAGCTTATGGAGATTATCAGACTTGTGACAAGCCAGATAGGATAATAACAATTCATAGACCACATATGGGCTAAAAAGTAAAAATGTACTTTGTTGAAATTATAAACATTCACAATTTTCTTAAAAAGTAAAGTATGTAGAAAATAACAGGAACACTAAAACTTCACTAAGAAAAATATGACCATTAGAGGGAAAACAGTGTTAACCTATCTCTCCCTTTGAAAGTTTGGTTTGCTTTAGCATAGTACTTGAATCTTTGTATTGTTGGGTTTTCTGTGTGTTTTTTTTTTTAATTAATTTCAGCCCTGATTTTGTTTATCTTTTTCTATCTATATTTTTGGATTATATATTTTTGTTTTCCCAAAGATGTCAGGTGTATCATTGAGTTGTTAATTGAGATCTCATAGTTTTGGTGTAGGTACATGATGCTGTGAACGTTTTCCTTAGGAATTGCCTTGATTCTGTCTCATAGATTTTGCTATGTCATGTCATTTTCATTCAATTCTAGGAACTTTAAAATTTCCTTCTTGATTGATTCTTGCCACAATCGTGATTCGGCAATGGGTTGCTGTCTCCATGAAATTGTATACTTTCTCAGGTTCCTATTGCTCTTGATACCCAGCTTTGGTCCATTGTAGTCAGATATAATGCAGGGTATTATTTCAGTTTTCCTATATTTATTGAATCTTTCTTTGTTTCCTTCCAAATATGTGGACAATCTTGGAGGAAGTTACATGGCCTGCTGAGAAAAAAGGATATATTTAGTTTTTGGGCAGAATGTTCTGTATATGTGTGTTAGGTCCATTTGATTTTTGTTTTATTTAATTCAGATGGCTTTTTTTCCTGGATTATCTTTTGGTGAGAGTGGGGTATTAAAATCATTGACTATGATTGTATTGGTGGGGTCAATCTATGGGTTTATATCAAAAACAGTTTCTTTATGTAATTGAGTAACTGTGTTTGCTGTATAAATGCTTAGGATTATGATATCCTAGTGGTATTATTTCCCACTTAAGGAGAATGAAGCAAAATAGCTATACGTGCTTATTCCCTATTTCATTTTCTTGAAATACTGTTTTCCATCCTTTTACCCTAAAGTTGTGTCTTTATTGATGGTGAGATGTGTTTCTTGGAGGCAGAAAGTAGATGCATCTTGTTTTCTAATTCAGTTAGATAGTCTATGTCTCTTCTTGGGGTAATTGAGAGTATTGATATTCAGAGTTATTATTGAGGAATATGTATTAATTCCTGATGTTTTGTTAATTTTATGATGTTTGTTTTCAGAGCTCTTTGAATACCTGTTCTGGCATTGTTTATTTGTTCCCTGAAACTTCTTGGATGTTTGCCCTTCTCATCAGACTAAATTATTTATTATGGTATTCTGTCTAGAACTAGCTTATTAGTTATAAATTTCTTTAATCTTTTTAATTTATCTTTCAGCTTAAATGGATACTTTTGCTGGGTATAATAGTCTGGGTTGACATTTGTGGGTCCTTCAGTACTTGGAATATATCCTGTTTTTTATATGTCTTTTATTTCTGTATTGAGGTTTGTGCATCATTTGTTTTTGGTTGAATGTTTCTTCTTTTTGTTCAGTTCACCTTTCTTCTTTCAACAGAGGTATTTGCAATGATCAGGGAGGGGCTAATTCATAGCATGGTTGGGATGTCTACTTCTTTGTTTGTCTGGTATTCTGGACTACAGCCTCTACCCCAGTTCTTCTGCTTGTCAACTACAGTCTTGGTGCTTTCAGTAACATGGTCATGGAGTTTGGAATAAGTTTCCTTCGAAAGTGTGCACCAATCCTTGTCTTAAGGCCAGATATGCAGCTGTAGGGTTCCATTTAAGAAACTGGCAAGGCTTTGGGTCTCTGGGCTACAGTTCTCTGAGAGAGATAGACAGAGACAGGAGGGAGAGAGTGAGAGATCCATACACACAGAAGGACAGAAAAAGAAGAAAGAAAGAAAGAAAGAAAGAAAGAAAGAAAGAAAGAAAGAAA
>LOJH01019077.1:8231-21416 GCA_001685095.1 Ellobius talpinus | reverse complement strand
GAATTTGAGTACCATTCTTTCAAGGTCTTTGAAGAATTTTGCTGGGATTTTGATATGCAGATATTTTTGATTTTATGTATGTATGTGTTATTTATTTATTTATTTATTGTGACAGGGTCTTGTATAGTCTAGGCTGGCCTTGAACTTGTTACTATATAGTCAAGGGTGAGCTCGAACTCCTGATCTTCCTGCCTTCCCAAATGCTGGGAGTACAGGTGTGTGCCAGCATTCCTAACCTGAAAATGGGTAATAACAGAACTAAATCTTAAATATTTTTTTTCAATCAAGTTGTTTTCATAGAGAAGGTGTTTATAGAAGATTGAGAGTTTAGTTTTTAATACTAGACATCGGGGCTTTATGAGGAAGGCAGTAGAATCCATGTGTTTCCTCTCCGTCCTTCCAGCTTACTGACCAGTCATGGCTCCCAGCTGGTGTTCGAGTGCCCCTCCACCAGGTGCCCTATGCTGTGAAGGGTTCCTTCCGCTTCCTGCCTCCGTCCCAGATCACTGTCGTGGGCAGCTACCTTCTGGGCACTTGTATCCGACCAGACGTCAATGTGGATGTGGCACTTACCATGCCCAGGGTAAGGCCCGTGGTTTGGGGGTATAGAGGGCCGCCACTCTGAGGGTAGCTTAGATGGGCCCTTGGTCCAGTTACTGTCCCTTTGAGCTCTTCGTCTGAACGAAGATGGATATGATGCTCCCGTTGTTTTCTGCACTCCTGAGTCAGTGAGGAAGCCCTGGGAATTAAACCTAGCTTTGACCTAGCCCCTAGCTCCATAAGCACTTCTGTGTCTGACTTCTCTCTTTTTTCCGACTCCTCCAGGAAATCTTCCAGGACAAAGATGGCCTGAACCAGCGCTACTTCCGCAAGCGAGCTCTTTACCTCGCTCACTTAGCTTACCACCTGGCCCAGGATCCCCTCTTTGGCAGTGTTCGCTTCTCTTACACCAGTGGCTGCCACCTGAAGCCCTCGCTGCTACTGCGGCCACAGGGTGGGAGTCACCCACTGGGTTTGGTGCACAGTATGGGGTGACAAATCTGAAGGGGGGTGGTCACAAGGTCCGAAAGGTCTAGAGAGTAGAAATAGGAGCCTCAAGGCCAAGATGAGGTGGAAAGTCACGGGTGCCCCAAGTATGAGGGGGTGGTAAGGGGATCCCTCTGGAGTTTTAGAATGTCAATATTCCTTGTCCCCGCCTAGGGAAGAATGAGTGTCTGGTTACTGTACGCCTTCATCCGTGTCCTCCTTTGGACTTCTTTCGCCTTTGCCGCTTGCTGCCAACCAAGAACAATGTGCGTTCTGCCTGGTACCGAGGGCACAGTGCTCCGGAGAGTGGTCAGTAGGCACTGGTGTTGGAATGTGTTGGTGGACCAGAGTTTGGCAGAGGCTTTGTTCCTCACAGCTTCTGTATTTTTTTTCCTCGACAGCTAGCCCAGAGCCCCCTACACCCCACTATAACACATGGATTCTGCAGGATACAGCTCTTGAGTCCCAAATGCACCTGCTATCCACTGTGTTGGGCTCTGCCCAGGGGCTGAAGGATGGTATAGCACTTCTGAAGGTTTGGCTGCGGCAGCGGGAGCTGGACAAGGTGAGCTGAAGGTGCCCTATTGGCCTCACCTCCCTGTGTTACGGGCTGCTTCTGAGCTCAGATCTGTTGTGTCTCTTTCAGGGCCTGGGTGGATTTAATGGCTTCCTTATTTCCATGTTGGTTGCCTTCCTCGTGTCTAAACGCAAGATCCATACTACCATGAGCGGCTACCAGGTCCTGAGAAGTGTCTTGCAGTTTCTGGGTAAGGCAGCTAGATTGGGAAGGCCAGTGGTTCCACTTATCCCGGGGCCCCTCTCATCCCACCCCAGCTCCTTTAGTTCCTTGTCACCAAATGAGAGGCAAGTAGGTATAGCCACCCAGGCTGCAGGAGGGTGTCACTGCGGCTGGGTCCCAAGGGAAACCTAACACACCTCCCTTCTGCTTCACTTTAGCCACTACTGATCTGACGGTCAATGGAATCAGTTTATCTCTGGGTTCAGATCCCTCCATGGTGAGTTAGGGAAGGGCAGGGCTGTGCCAGGACCTGAAGGTAGCCCTGATTGGCTGATTAGCCCTGACTGTCTTCTCTCTGCCTCGCAGCCAGTCCTGGCTGACTTCCATCAGGTCTTCCCAGTTGTGTTCCTGGACTCTACAGGCCACCTCAACCTCTGTGCCGATGTCACAGCCTCCACGTACAAGCAGGTACCAGTGGGCTCCTAGTCCTGTGTCTTCCAGAGGTCCCAGCCCAGACGCTGTTCCTTTGTCAGCGCCAGAGCCTCAGACACTCCTCTCCAAAGAAGTAAGGTCAGATGTGACCCCTTCAGCCCATGATGGTTACAGCTGCGGCCCCTCCTTCACCCTGTGGCCCAGGTGCAGCACGAGGCACAGCTGTCCATGGCCTTGCTGGACAGCCAAGCTGATGATGGATTTCATTTGCTGTTGATGACTCCCAAACCCATGGTGCGGGCTTTTGACCACATTGTCCAGTGAGTTTGGGGCTGATACAGGGTCATTAGGGAGGAAGCAGCAAGGACCTAGTGGGTCCTGATTGGTCCTCTTCGTCCTGTGCCCTCCAGCCTCCGCCCACTGAGTCGTCTGCAGGCAGCATGTCACCGGCTAAAGCTTTGGCCAGAGCTACAGGACAATGGTGGGGACTATGTTTCAGCAGCTTTGGGCCCGCTAACCACGATTTTGGAGCAGGGTCTGGGGTCCCGGCTGCGCCTTCTGGCTCACTCTCGGCCTCCAGTCCCAGAGGTGAGACCGTGTATGATGGGGAGTTTGTGGGGTCCCAAGGGGCACAAAAGACGGGCTGCCCAGCTGGCTAGACCAGGCTGAGGGACTTTGGGGTTGAACTCGACCTTTTTATTCCCTACAGTGGGACATCAACAAAGATCCACCGAAGCACAAGGACTGTAGGACCCTGACCCTGGGGTTGCTCCTCCAGCCTGAGGGACTGACCAGTGTTCTTGACCTAGGTCCTGAGGCTGACCGGCCTGAGGTGTGCAGCCCCAGCCTGTCCTTGGGGAGGAGTGGGCGGGTCCCCCTCATGCTACCCAAGCTGAGGCCTGTCATGGTGGTTTCTGAGGCAGCCTGTAGTTTGCTTCAGTGTTTAGGACTGAGCCTAGGGCTTCGAGCTGATAGGCAAGACCTCTACCACTGCTACACCCCGACTTAGTCTTTCTTTCCTGATCCTTCCCCCCATCCTTTGACTCTCCCCAGGCTGCTGACTTCCGTCAGTTCTGGGGGTCCCGTTCAGAACTGAGACGTTTCCAGGATGGAGCCATCCGGGAAGCTGTGGTCTGGGAAGCGGCCTCTGTTTCTGAGAAGCGCCTTATTCCTCAACAGGTGGTCACCCACCTCTTGGCACTGTGAGTGTTAGCATCTTCATGCCAGGAGGCTGCTGTGGTCAATGGACGTAGCCCCTGATGCCCTCATTGTATCTGTTCTTTAGCCATGTTGACATCCCAGATACCTGTGTCCACTATGTGGGTGGTTTCCTTGATGCATTGATCCAAGGCCCGAAAGAGGTAAGAGCCTGAGTCCAAGCATGGCAAGTCATGGCAAGACTGGAAAGAACCTTTCCTAATGCAGCCAGCCTGCATCTTCTGTGTCCAGCAGGGGGTGCCCTGGTCCTGCAGGATCCTAGATGGTGCTGGGGTTCTGTAAGATCCAGACTTCTTCCTGAGTGTCTTCTCTTCGCCAGCTGTCCAACACAGGTGAAGAGACCCTGGCATTGGCTGTGCGTTGTTATGATGACCTCAGCCGCCTGCTGTGGGGGCTGGAGGGTCTCCCACTCACCGTGTCTGCTGTTCAGGGAGCTCACCCGGTGCTGCGCTATACAGAGGTGAGGTGGGGATTCCCTTCTGGTTGGTGCCCCCCTCACACCTCTGTTCAGTCCCGTTTACCTCCTGTCTCTGGGCTCTCCCTCCCTGCTAAGGTTATCGTCCTCATTTGTTCTATAGGTTTTCCCTCCAACCCCGGTTCGGCCTGCCTATTCCTTCTATGAGCATCTCCAAGAGCGGGCTTCCCTGTTGCCCCGGCTGGATAAGCCCTGCCCAGCCTATGTGGAGCCTATGACTGGTAAGAGGGTTCTGGGGAGGGAGTGGGACAGGCAGCAGGCTGCAGTATTAGATCTCTGGCCCCTTTATTCTTCAGTGGTTTGTCACCTTGAGGGCAGCGGGAAGTGGCCTCAGAGTGCAGAGGCTGTGCAGCGGGTCCGAGCTGCCTTCCAGCTGCGCCTGGCAGAACTGTTGACGCAGCAGCATCGGCTACAGTGCCACGCCACTGCCACACACACCGATGTCCTCAAGGTCAGACTGGTGCGGGGGTGTGTGTGTGTGTGGAAATCACAGAGAACGGGCTCCAGGGATGTCAGGGTGTGCAAGGGGATGTCCCTGTGGGTCGTGTGCTGGGGGACCAGGGGTACAGGCAGCAGAGCATCCCCATGTGTTCTGACATCACTTCCTTTGCCATGTCTTCCCACAGGATGGGTTTGTGTTCAGAATTCGAGTGGCCTATCAACGGGAACCACAGATCCTGAAGGAGGTACGAAGCCCCAAGGGCATGATCTCTATGAGAGACACACCTGCCTCCCTCCGCCTTGAGAGAGAAACCAGGCTGTTGCCCCTGCTCACCAGTGCCCTGCATGGGTAAGGCTACATGCATGAGCTCATCTTGGATGTAGGCTTTCTCCTGCCCCCATTCTGCTCTCCTGGCTACCAGACTCTCTGAGAGGCCAGATAGCACGATAGCTCATTTGTAAATGGTGATACCGTTAGTAACAGCCTCCTAGGTGTTTGCTTGGCTAATATGTGATAGCACATGTGACACATTAGCACAAAGGCCAGCGTTGGGCAGATGCTGAATGACTGGCGGTAGGGTTAACGCTGTGTGGGGCTCTGGGTTCCGGGCTCTCACTACCATTCCTTCCTCTCCCAGACTCCAGCAGCAGCACCCAGCCTTCTCAGGTGTGGCTCGCCTGGCCAAGCGGTGGGTACGTGCCCAGCTTTTGGGTGATGGATTCACTGATGAGAGCCTGGATCTGGTGGCTGCCGCCCTCTTCCTGCACCCTGAGCCCTTCACCCCTCCCAGGTAATTTCTCCAACATTTTTCTTACCCAGGAAATTGCCCTTGTGATGCAGTTCTTGCTCTAAATAGGGGAGGGTGGCTACGTCCCCTATAAGGACTGTCCGAGACCCTCAGTCTACGCTAACAAATTATAGGAAGCTTGGGAACAGGGGGGACATGAGGCCTCATATTCTTTCTCATCTGTCTCCTCAGCTCCCCGCAGGTTGGCTTTCTTCGATTCCTTTACCTGGTCTCTACCTTTGATTGGAAGAACAACCCTCTCATTGTCAACCTCAACAGTGAACTGACTGGTAAGCGGGAGGACTCAGGTCAGACCACTGGAGGAACTGCCCTTATAGATGGCACAGAATGACAGACAGGGTCTCCCTGGAATTCTGTCAGGGAAGCCTCCCACGTCCCAGATGGCTAAGCCTAACTGTCTATCTTGGGGACTAGGATTGTCAGGAGGAAGAGACCCCCATGGAGTCTGGTTTAGAGAGCTTTGCCCATGTGGTCCATGACAAAGTGGACCAGGCTGGTGAGCAAGCCACCTGGGGGTTGTGGAGAGAGGGGAGAGCAGAGAAAGGCTTCTTGAATGCTAGGTGAGAGGTCTTGTGGCCGGGGAGCAGGAAGTTAGACTGGGTGCCCACACCTTGGAGGTAGGATTGTTGGTTTCCCATTGTAATCTTAGGAGCTCTGGGTCTCAGCAGAGAACAGGGTGTCGGGTTCCTAATTCTCCAGGTGTGTGAGCCCAGGACGAGGGGGGCCTTGGGCAGGCCTCAGCTTGTGCAAGCCAGAGACTAGTCTAGGGGTGACAAGCAGGGGGAAACTCTGCCTCTGGGCTGGCGCTGGGAGATTAACACCCCACCCCATTGAGGCCCATGTGGTATCCTTTTCATAACCTTTGTCCTTTAGGAGAGAGGTATTGGAAAATTCCTATGATGGGCAGTTGCTGGTTACACGGTCTGTTGTGGGGCTGACCTAGCATCCCCTCTGGTCTCTAGCTGAGGAGCAGGTGGAGATTCGAAGTAGTTTCCTGGCAGCTCGGGCACAACTCCCGGTCATGGTCATCATTACTCCCCAGGACCGCAGAAGCTCTGTGTGGACGCAGGATAGACCCTCTGCCCAGGTTCAACCCCGTACCTGTCCCGAAATTAAATTTTTTTTTAATACTGAAAAGAAAGGCTCAGGCCAAGCTCAAAGAAGCATGGTCATTTAATCTTGTGACTTTTCTGTGTCCCAGATCCTTCAGCAGCTCGTGATCCTGGCCGCTGAGGCCCTCCCTGTTCTAGAGAGGCAGCTGATGGATCCTCGGGGGCCTGGGGACATTAGGGTAAGCATCTGACTCAGGGTTAACTCCTAGGGCCAGAAGTCCAGAGTCGAGGGCTTCTCAGGGTACCCAGGTGCTCTGTGTGGTAAGACATAATACAGAAAGGCTTTGAAGCTGCCATGGTGCCCTGCAGTGGTAGAGCCTGTTGGAAATCCTGGGCGTCCTTTCGCCTTCTGCTTCTGGACTCCAGCTGGCCCTGGCTGCTTCCTTCAGTGGGGACTTGCTGTTCTCACCTTCTGTGGGCACACAAGCCCATGATGGATGGCCAGATGCTTGGGCATGAAGTACGTGGAAGGGTAACTAACGTAAAGGCTTCCGTAGACAGTGTTCCGGCCACCCTTTGACATGTACGATGTACTGATCCGCCTGACTCCCCGCCACATTCCCCGGCACCGGCAAGCCGTGGACTCTCCAGCTGCTTCCTTCTGCCGTGGTCTGCTCAGTGAGCCAGGGCCTTCGTCTCTGATGCCTGTCCTGGGCTATGATCCCCCTCAGCTCTATCTGGCAGAGCTCAGGGTAAGTTCTAAAGGACTGGTGGGCCTGAAGAGTGTTCCGTGGAGCTGGAACCATGGAGGAGGTCCTAGGCTGGAACCATGGAGAAGGTCCTAGGTGCCTGTTGTAATCTCGTTTGTGTTCTGTCCCTTCTAGGAGGCCTTTGGAGATCTGGCGCTTTTCTTCTATGACCAGCATGGTGGGGAGGTGATCGGTGTCCTCTGGAAGCCCGCCAGCTTCAAGCCCCAGCCCTTTAAGGTATGCTGACCAGTGACTGTCAATGCATTGCTGAGTGTGCACACATGGTTCTCTGCGGGTATGCATTTCTGTGTGGCCCTGGGTCAAGTACATGTCGGGGCTCATATATCTGTCCATACTGCCCCCAACCTTGAAGCTCAGTGTGTGCTTTTGTGACACCCAACTCAAACTTATTCTCTGATTCTTCAGGCCTCCAACGTAAAGGGACGCATGGTGGTATCTCAAGGTGGGGAGCTTGTGATGGTGCCCAACATAGAGGCAATCTTGGAGGACTTTGCGGTGTTGGGTGAAGGCCTGGTACAGTCTGTAGAGGCCCGAAGTGAGAGGTGGACTGTGTGACTCCAGCATTGACGAGCAGTAGGCTAACTGACTGACCACGGGACCTTGGACATCTGGAGCTTTAGCGCTGGGGCGGGGGCCGTGGTGTCTTGTGTCCCCTAGACCTGACCAACCAAATTCTCGGAAGAGGAGGAGCCAGCTCAGAGGAAACTGAATCCACCAGATCCATTTGCCTATCAGTTCTGAATCAGCCTGGACTGTTTTTCTTCACTTTTGTTTTTCTCTCGATCTTCATCTTGAAACAGTTGAAGGACATGTGCCTGCCTGGTGTGGATGCCAGGTCCTCATCCTACTGGTAGGACATACATGCCCAGATAGCAGTGTGCCTTCAGATCTTTAGATAGGACCCCAGAGAAGTTGTGGCCCTTCCTGAAGGTCACAGCACCAACACTGTACAGTGGAAAAGGGGCTGTACGTGTATGAATAGAGCCCATTGGACAACCACAGTGCCTACCCCTGTGAGTGCTACTGCCTCCCAGCAGAGTAACAGTGGAGAGAAGACCTGGACCAGACGGCCTGGGTGCGTGGAGTTGAGGGGGATCCTCCAGTCCAGAAGGAATGCATACAACACTGGATGCTGCTGCCTGGCCTCAGTGTGAGTCCTGCCCATCCTTTGCGGCTGCCATCATTCCCCATGACTGTGCTACACACCTGCTCTCTGGGAGCTCTGAGTGAGGCAGGATGCTGCCTCTCAGCCTGGTCCAGCCCACTTCTGGCAGCCACTCCCTGCTTTTCTCTCCTAATCCTGGATGGTTTTTTTAGACTCACCTCAAGTAGCACCCCTCCTAGTCCCTGTCCTCACCTCTGCCTGAGGTGTGCTTTCCCTCTTGTGAACGGCGAACACAGTTGCTCCTTGTTCAGTTCACTTGGCAGGCATGCATACTGGTGTGCACCGTCTGTTGTCTGGAACTCTGATTTGAGATTAAATTGCTTAATGCTTTCTGGGCACCTGAGTTGTCTTTTCTCATGATTTTAGCCTGCTGTGTGAGAAAGGTCCGGGAGGACAGATAGCATGCTGAACACAGACGATGTGTGCTCCTTATGGCACCTAGAATGGGGCTCAGGGAGGAGGCAGATGTGTATAAAAGGAGCACCTAGCCCAAGCAGGGGGAGACAGGGCACCACCAGGCCACCAGGAGCCAGAACTTGTGGACTATGCCTAGAGCAGGGAGGGGGTGGTGCTGAAAGAAAGCCTAAGACTAACTGGGTGTAGCGATGTCACATAACCTTTAACCCCAGCACTCAAGAGGCAGAGCCAGGCAGATCTCTTGAATTTAATTGTAGCCTGGTCTACAGAGTTTCAGGACAGCAAGGGCTACACAGAGAAACCCTGTCTTTCAAGTAAAAAACAGAAGCTGGAGGGATGGTTCAGTATTTAAGAGACACTGGCTGCTTTTCCAGAGGCCCTTAGTTCAGTTCCCTGCAACCACATGGTGGCTCTCAACCTTCTATAACTAGTCCCATGGGATACGATGCCCTCTGGTGTGCAGCCATACATGCAGACAGCATCCATATATATAAAATAATAAATAAGCCATCATTGTTACAGTTAGGTGTTGGTTTTCACATTTTTTTCTTAGTCTTTTGAGACAGCGTCCTGTGTAGTCCAGGCTGGCCTTGAACTCACTGTGTAATAGGTGAGCCTGGCATTGAATTATTCTTGAGTCTCCTGCTTCTGCCTCCCAAGTGCTGGGATTATGAGTATATGTCATCATGCCTGGCTTGACTTCCATATTTTGTGTAGAAATGTGATTATATAATCATACCAGTCCTATAAAGGAGGTACTTGGCCAGGCAGTGGTGGTGCATGCCTTTAATCCCAGCACTTGGGAGGCACAGGCAGGCCCATCTCTGTGAACTGGAGGCCAATCTGGACTTCAGAGAGTTCCAGTACAGCCAGGGCTACACACAGAAACCCTGTCTTGAAAAACCAAAAGGGTTGGGGGAGAAAAGGTATTTTTAACTCCTTTCTGAATGAGGAATCAGGCTCAGTGCTGGGTGGGATCAGTAGTGCATAGATAACCAGTGAGCTCCATCATGGTGAGAAGCCACATGCAGGAAGGAATTCTTTGTTTCCAGTTTTGTCTTTGTGCACTTTATCCTTCTGCCCCTGCTGTCATCTTTGTGCACCTTAGTCTGTTTCTCCTGTCATTAGACAGCTCAGCCCAGGCTTGAAATTAGCAGAGGAAATTTAATGGATTGGATTCTAATCTCTGTTAAATAGATCAGGTGAAGAAGCACCTATGTAAGTGCCTTTCCCTTACAAAGCCCTGTAGCCATGGTCTAGGTTTGCCCTTGGCTTCTCTCTGCCCCTTTGCCCTTGGTTCCTTGGCCTATTTCTGCACAATTCCTCTGTGGGCTCTAAGGAAATTCAGGATTGGCTGGCCCTTTTCAAAACCATCCTGTTTCATCCCCAGGGTGGCTTCAGGCCCTTGTACAAATCCAGTTCTGGATGGTTCAATTGGAGGAAGAGGTGGGTAGTGTGGCCTGGAGGCAGGTCTATAGCAGGTTGGGGTCTATAGCAAACTGGCAGATCTATAGCAGGTGGCCCTCGGCGGTATAGATGCCAGAAACCATCAGGGCCTGGGCCTCCTTTGGCTTGACTCACTCTTGCCATCTATAGAAGGCACAGAACAATGGCTTTGTTGAGTGCCCTCTGCATGCCCAAGTGATGAAAGAAGAGGCTTCGATCTCAGAAACCCAAGGAGCCATAACACTGAGCCAGGGCGGGAAGTCCAAGCTTTTACTTAAATCCCTCACAAGGCAGCTCCAACCTGTTTTCCTCAGATCTTCTCTGGGAGGCAAGGCAAGAAATGACTCTGCCCTGGCTCTTTGCTACAGTGCATGATGACACTTGTGTGGCCACTCATGTCTCAGTCCACTGAGGCACCTGAAGAGAGAGCTCCTCAGGTGTCGACTCAGGAGCTAGAATGGGGTGGGTGGGGGAGGGAAAAGGGGAGAAGGGAAGGAAGACTCTGCTCAGAGAAAGCCTTTGTGTGTGTGTGTGAGAGATGGTGTTGGGGTCCATCCCCATGGGGACATTGGCCTCTGTATGGTCTTCAATGTAGGTGAATAGGTAGGGTCATTTGATCTCCAGCATGGTCCTGTGTGCAGTAAGTAGGCATAGCACATGTGCACACACACACACATATCTTTATGCCTTGGTTTGTGTGTACAGCACAAGGAATCACCGCAAAGAGGGACATCTGACTTCAGAGTTCAGGTCAGGTAAGAAGCAGGAATGTAGGAAGCCTGGACTTCTTCCTGTGGCTCTGAGAAAAGCTGTTCCCTTTGGGAGGGGGGATGTTCGGACTTCCAAAGTTCTGATATTCAAATCCTTTTTTGTTCTATGTGGAGAACCCCGAAAGGGGCCTCTTCCCTGGATACAATACAGTCAACCTCCTCTCAATCCAAATCTTAGTTGAAGCCCTGATTTTCTGCCACCCAGCTCCTTACTTTGGAAGAAAAAGCACAGTGCCCCCAAAAGTCAGGGGTCTGAGAATCAGGTTACACTCAGTGGAGTCCTAGAGTCAGATTTGAGCTAACCAGCCTCTCCCCAATATATATATCACCCCCCAGCATCCGGTACTTGTGAGTCAGGTATTAATCCAGGTGAGTGATAAGGGAGAGGAGAGTCGTGAGGTCCTGAGTCATCCTGCTTTCCACGGGAAAGGCCACTGCCCATCAGCCTGCTTCAGCCAAGGGGTGGCACCTCGGATTGCCCCGGGGAACTAAGTGGGACCCAGGAAAGGGGTGTTCCAGAGGGAGACTTCCTCTTGCTCCTCAACTTCTGAGAGGTGGGTGGGGAGCATGGTTTTTCTGGTTTATATGAGGTTCAGCCGTGTAGGAACTTGTCCATGGAAGCACCCGGAGTTGGGGGTAAGGCCCCAAGCTGCTCTGGCTGGGCCGAGCCTGCCATTTGGGCCAAGGGGTGAGGGGAGGTGAGATGTGGTGAGGGTGACAAAGGAGAGAAAGGCCTGAGTGGTAGGTCTGTCCAGAGGCAGACAAGGAGGGAAATACCTGGCCCACTTCTCTCTTCTCCCCGGCACTTCTTTTCCAGGCCCTTGAAAACAACTGCTACAGATAAGACCTAAAAGGAAGGAACGGGGATGAAGCGTGATTGCGCAGGTGCGTCCCAGCTCAGGCCCAAACTTCTGCCCCTCAGAAGCAAGACCTAGTTTTCCTCTATTTCACAAGACAGAGCTTGAAATTCCCAAGAACTGAAGAGGTCAATTTGGCCTTGACAAAAGGGCAGCATT
This sequence comes from Ellobius talpinus, assembly GCA_001685095.1. Taxonomy (NCBI): domain Eukaryota; kingdom Metazoa; phylum Chordata; class Mammalia; order Rodentia; family Cricetidae; genus Ellobius; species Ellobius talpinus. Next base: position 9,640 of record LOJH01019077.1, on the reverse strand, counting down.
GAGATCCAGTGCCCTGTTCCACCTGTCAGTCAAAGTGTGGCTGAAAAAGATAACACAGAAGCTGGGAGGTGGTGGCACACGCCTTTAATCTCAGCACTTGGGAGGCAGAGGCAGGCAGATTTCCGTGTGTTAGAGGCCAGCCTGGTCCACAATAGCTAGTGCTGGGACAGGCTCCAAAGCTACAGAGAAACCCTGTCTCAAAAAACCACAAAAAAAAAGGCTTCCTGGCCTTTCTCTAATCTTCCTTCCACAAAATGCCTCCTCCCATCTCCAAACTTCTCAGCCCACTGACTCCAGATCTAGAAATTTCTGAACTCTGACTGCAGAATCTCCCAGTGTTCCCTGTCCCTCCCATGGAGCCTTCCCTGTGACTCCTCTCCCTCTGGGCAGGCGGCTGCTACCTTATAATTAGCAGCCAGCCTGGGCTGGGATGAGGCAGGAGGAACTGGGACTCATGCAGCACACGTGTAGCCTTTTTGGCATGTCAGTCACATATGGTATTTCCTTCTGTGAAATTCCTATGAACATACCTTCTGTTGTGAGGGCCTTCATGGAGCCGTGGCCCAGCTGACCCCTGTTCAGACCGAAGCTTCCAGTTCCTTTCCACTCCCTTCTGCCCTCCTCACTCGGCCTCCCGAATCTTCTAGTCCTCAAACAATTTCCATACATCTGACCTACTCTCTCCCTGCTAGACCATCCCTGCTAGACCGTCATCTGTTACCTCGTACCCAGAAACCCATGTATTCTTCCGCCGGAAGCCCAGCGATTAGTCTAGCCCTTCTTTTCCCGGCTGCAGGGGTGGAGCTAGTTTAGACCCATGAAAACTGTGAGTATTTCTATTTTCTTCACTGCTCCTCTTGACCTCTCATCTTCTGGAAGAGCCCTCTTGCCTTCAAGAGCTTCCCTGTCGGTGAGAAGGAAGTGAGGAAATCAGAAGGTGGGGCTTCGGGGATCTGGTTCCCAAGAGGCAAGCTAGAGCCCTCCAGACACCCTAGACCTGCTCCAGTGACGGCCTCGTTTGTGTCAACTCCGTTTATTAGCTCTTCTTCCCCCAGTGGCTGGCACCGGGTAGGCCAAAATGTTCAGCAGCTTGTCTTTAGAACTTTCAACGGATTCCCCCTCACCTGCCTTTAGGGCTTTCCAAACACCAGACCCAGACCAGGTTCAGGCAGGGACACACTCAAATATGCCCATGGGTGCTCATATGCACACATGGATCCCCGTAAATACTGACATGGCATGACACATCTAAGCATGCATCTGGATGTACGTGGATATTCACACATGAATACACGGTGGCTAAAGATCTAGCTTTTGGGCATGACCCTGGATGACAGTGTGGTACACAAAGCCTGAAATAGTTCTCTCTCTCTCTCTCTCTCTCTCTCTCTCTCTCTCTCTCTCTCTCT